>CAUYSK010001864.1:0-17071 GCA_963575035.1 Avahi laniger
TAAAAATATATAGAAAAAATTAGCCGGACATGGTGGCGCATGCCTGTGGTCCCAGCTACTCGGGAAGCTGAGACAGGAGGATCGCTTGAGCCCAGGAGTTGGAGGTTGCTGTGAGCTAGGCTGACGCCACGGCACTCTAGCTCGGGCAACAGAGTGAGACTCTGTCTCAAAAAAAAAACAAAAAAAAAGAGAGAATGGGAAGAGTGAATCTTCTTTAGGTATGGTTATACAGTGATTCAAACTGGATCCGAAACTTCCTATTAATCATTTCTCAAGTGTCTGGGTCAATCACACTGAAGAATATTCTGAGTAGACTTAGCTGTTAAGAAAATTATACTTATTTGCAAGAATTTACCTATACATCAAAATTTTTTTCAATGTTGGACAACCAAATAAAAACATATTGGCTACTGAGGCTCCAACTCACATCCATAAATTCAGATTTCAAATATTTGTGTTCATAATTAGCTTTGTTAGCATTACTGGTTAACTTGAAAATAGGTAGTTAATAGAAACATGAACTTGTAAAATAAATTCATGATAACAAAATAGAACTTGCAGCTTAACATATTGAGCTTTTATATAAGTTACATTTGCCAAAAATATTTTAAAATCACTGATACAATCCAGTCATTGTTATTATTTTAAACTTCCCTATACACTTTACATATTAATACATGGAGAGCTTCGATCACTTAAAAGTTGGCAGCTGACAATATAATACATACTGTTCTACAGTCCTCATGATCCTGTGATCTGTTCATACGATTTGCACAAATCACATGAATTCTTTTTCTGTAGGACAGGAATGATGATACTGGAAGGACTCATTAAAAATGCTTTAAGAGTACTAGCAAATAATTTCTCACTAGTGATAGTAAATTACATACCGACACTGGACTAACTGCACCAGTTCAAAAGTTTGAGATGTTACTGGCTTAGACAGATGGCCCAGCTGACTCAGACGAATGGGACACGAAAGTATCTAAAATAATAGAATGTAGAAATATAAAGCGTAGAGCTCCCTAGAGGACTTTCTGGTGTGCTTGTTGCAGAGCCGGCGCTCCCTCCAAGGCTTTTGGGTGCCACCAGCATGACGTCACAGCTGAAGAGCGGCCTCCACACGTGCGCTATGTCAAGCACACCTTCACTTACGTGGCTTCGAGTCTCTCCCACTGAGATCATCCAAGAGCTTTAGCGACTGGGGCATGTACACTCGAGATTCTGTGGGCTCCTTTGCTTTTCATTTTCAAGGGTTTCTGAAAACAGCTGCAGAAATACCAAGACCTTCGGAAAAGGCTGATCGTGCTACATTTCCAGCCAGACTGCAAGCTTAGAGAAGTGGAAATATTACAAGCCTGAAATCCCTGTCAGAACTGCTCCAGCAATTTCTTGGCTTTACACATGACCTCAGAACAGGACAATCTCCTTTTCCAAATCCATCTGCTTTTTAAGCTTAAGTTCTAGCCTTACATTTAAATATGCAATTAAGTGAGGCGCAATCGCCCCGCAGTCCCAACAATATCCAGATCTGCAAATCTGAGTTATGATGACCATAAAATACATAAATCAGACGGTGAACTCAAATCGCAATCCTCTACCTGAAGATTCAACTCCAGGAAATCCATTATCAGCACCACACTGCAATATATTTTCAGATTAGCTAAAAGACCAACGCTTTACGCCGAAATGATCTGAAGCAAGGGTTGTGACTAGGGTTGGCGAATGCCAAGAATCTCAGCTAATATTATCTCATAGCTGGATATGAAATTGATAGGACTGGATTTCAAATCCAGGATAACCTGGAGGAGGGATGGAAAGAAAAAGTGGTCAGGAACTTCAGACTAATCTTTTATTCGGTCTACCTGGTATTAGCAGACTCAGGAAGCCGTTGTAAACAGGCGGCTCTGCACGGCCCACTCCTGCCTGTGTGGAACTACATGCGCTAGCCACAGCTCGGCACGCCACACTCTCCTGGGGACTGCTGTGTCCAAGAATTCATGCAGCCAGTGCTCTTGGAAATAAAACTTAACCTTTCCCTTCCCAAGAGAGATAAAACTTCCTCCGATGGTCCCTCCTTCAGAGCTGATTTCTGGGCAAACGACCAGAGCAACACCCATTCAGAAAATCAAAAATCAGGTTGCCAAGGAAATTAGAAGTTAAAGAGACAATATTGTGGAAACAGGCCATGTTGTGTCACGCCTTCATAGCCCTTCGAAACTTCTAGGAGACTGATTTAAATTCGGTTCAGGCCCAAGGCACAGATTTATTCTTTTAAAGGGACAGAGTAACCCTGGGAGGTCCAAGCCTTCCAACGCTAGAAGATCAAGGTCAATTTAAGGGCTACTCCAAGGGCCCTCCGGTCATTCTAGGCTGTATCCAAATTCTCGTGCCTGTCTCAGTTCTAACTCAAGGCAGGCGCTCTCCTCCGGAACCACACTTTATTGTCTGAACTAGGGAGGCCTACAGGTGAGGCTGGATATCACCGGTGTGTTCTGGTGAGTGCCAGGGCTTTCTGCTTTTGGTTTTGGCTCAACTGTACACCCTCAGGATTGGCGCAGAACTAGACCAGCTTCTCATTCCCTCTCTCGTGTCCCTTCCACCAGTAGCCACTTGTGACAAAAAAATATGTAATCTAGGATACCACCTTATCATGTCAGATAACATGAACTGAAGAAACAAAGAGAGTAAGGAGGGAAAGAAGGCTGGAAGGAAGGAAAAGGGAGTGATGGAGAAAAAAAGGAAGAAAGGTCTACTTAGAAAGGCCAGGCATGGTGGTTCACACCTGTAATCCCAGCACTTTAGGAAGCTGAGGCAGGAGGATGGCATGGGGCCAAGAGTTCAAGACCAGGAAAATAGCAAGATCCTATCTGTAAAAAAAAAAATTTTTTTTAATTAGCTTGGTGTGGTGTGCATGCCTGTAGTCCCAGCTACTCAGGAAGCTGAGGCAGGAAGATTGCTTGATCCCAGGAGTTTGAATTTGTAGTGAGCTATGATTGTGCCACTGCTCTCCAGCCTGGGCAACAAAGCAAGACCCTGTCTCCAAAAAAAGAGAGACAGAGACAGATAAAGAAAAACTAGTGGACCAAATCATTTTCCGGTTCCCGGTAATACCTTTGGAGTATACCCTCCACCAGCCTAAAGAGTTTAGAAACAGGCAAACCACATACCTTTAGGAGCTCTGCTTTCCTATGGCCTTCTAGGACTGTTTGGGTTCACTTTGCTCCATTGTGTGCGTTTTATATATTAAAAAGATCTTTTTATTCCCCTGTCAGCATTTTTGTTTTTTTTTAAAAAATTATCATACAGTAAAATAGACCTTTTTTTGGCACCTGGTTCTATGAATGTTAACACATATACAGATTTGTGCAAACACCGCAACCATCAGGATACAGAACAGTTCCATGACCCCAAGAAATTTCCCGCTACTCTCCCTTTGTGGTCACTTCCCCCACCCCACCTGCAACCACTGATCTGATCTTCACAAGTAGATCACGAATTGTTTGTTGCACATTCCAAACTAGTTATTTATAGCTTGAGAGTTAAGCATCTTGTTACTGTAGTCACTTTAACACATTATATCAAAATTTATTCAAAATACAATGCAAATTTATATTAATGAGGATGAAACTAAAAGATGAACTATATGAACCTCCATCTTTAATTCCAGCCAAAGTCAACCTGGGACTGGGCAGCCCAGAAAATGCAACCCTGTTCACGAAGGCCTAGACCTGCTCTCCTTCCCCAGTGAATCTTCACTCAGCCTGCTCTTGAACGCCCTTTCATCAGCCTCACATCCAGAACTGATGATGTATACAGTTGATCTAGCTCTAACCCACTGCTCCCTCTTGGGCACAGACTGCCCTCGCTCCTGTGCGCCAGCCACCTCTGGATTCTCCGGGCGTTATTTCACGTGGGCCAACTTCCAGCCTTCATACCCAAGCCCTAGGAATGGCCCATGAGGCCTGTACATTTGCTCGGTCCAACCTGGTCTCCCAGCAAGTGGCAAGTTTTGAAGATACCATATTCCCCAGCCTGCAGTTCAGTCATCTGAAACATCTACATACATGTATCTGCCATGTATATGAGTTTATAAAAAATACGAGATATTAAGAATTCAAATGTATATTACATATAATAATGTAATACTATATCATATTAAAATATATATTATGATTCTCACACTTATATATACATTTTTTTTTTTACCAGATTCAGTAAATGGGATTAGATCACCACGGAAATGATAATACGTTTGAACATTCACAGAAGTGGTCCTCTATCTGGAATCGTTAAGGGTTGAATAGGCTAAATCTATTTCTTATAAAATTATATGATCTGAGCATTTACATAATATATTTTTCTTAATACTTGACTTTAGGGCCATTAAAATTCATCTTTATTAAATTAATATTAGTTATGAATTTTGTTATGTTTATGAATTGACGAGTTTCCAATGTCATCAAATTTCTCAGGTCCTTCAATTAAACTCAGTTCTATGTAAAAATATTGCTTACTGATGTTTGAAACATAATCGAGGCTTATATATCTATTCCCTCTGTCAACGTTACTGTCTTCTTTAACTATTATCAAATCATTGACTTTCCTAAAGGAAGAATTATTGGAAAATCCCCTATTGTATTATTTGCTTGCATAAACTTACAACCCTTTTACTCCTCAATTACTGAGTTCTTATCAATTTCATAAACCAATAATATGAAACACTTTTTTTTTTTTTTTTGAGAAAGAGTCTCGCTTTGTTTCCTGGGCGAGAGTCAATGCCGTGGCGTCAGCCTAGCTCACAGCAACCTCCAACTCCTGGGCTCAAACAGTCCTTCTGCCTCAGCCTCCCGAGTAGCTGGGACTACAGGCATGTGCCACCATGCCCGGCTAATATTTTCTATATATATATATTTTTTTAGTTGTCCAGATCATTTCTTTCCATTTTTTAGTAGAGACGGGGGTCTCACTCTTGCTCAGGCTGGTCTCGAACTCCTGACCTTGAGCGATCCACCTGCCTCGGCCTCCCAGAGTGCTAGGATTACAGGCGTGAGCCACCGCACCCGGCCTGAAACACTTTTTTACTGCAATCATTTTTGGAACAAACCGAAGAACAAATGAACAGGCTTTTTTCAAATGTGTCTCTTTCCTTCCTCATTAACTCCTAATTGTGCCGTGATAGTAGGAGCTACCACTTCAAAACGTGTTTGTGATAATGAAACACTCACTAAACCAGAAGTAGAAATCCATCATTCCTGTCTCTGATATGTTAGTATGTTAACCTCCAGTTGGCAATGGCCAAAAAAAGAGCTCCAATCTGAATATTTTCTATATAAATTGAGCATCCAATACTAAAAGAATTTAGTTCTGATCTACGGCAAATAACAAAATCACGTTCACTATATTCAACTTTTATAATGAAATACAGATTTTCATTAAGAGATAAATCACTAAATTCAAAAAGCTAAATAGAATAATCTTTCAAAAAAATCAATTTTAGCTGGTTAGATCAAAGATACTAACAAGTTTTATAATTCTTTCTGTCTTGAATTTCATGTATTTTCATTTGTGCAACAATGGAATAAATTTTCCTTTATTTTTAGTTCAGTAGTTTCTTTCAAACAGGCAGTGTTGGCCGCAGAATTGTAGCCTCCATTGCTTAGATGATTTCTTTTGATAATCAGCTAAAAAATACCTTATGGTTACAGATGCACTTTCAGGGAAAGATCATTTAATAAATATTGACATCTATATTGTTATTTTGTCCCTTCAAACAAAATCTCCCTCCTCTCTTTCTCCCTTTTCTCCCCTGTCCCCGAGTTCTTCTTTTTTCCCTCCCTTTAAGCCCTCATGAAAAGACAAATGATTGCAACGTTACTTATTCTCAATTATTATACAATCACAAAATTTAACATTCTTTTAAAATCTATGTCTACTTCTTTCAAAGCTGAACCCTTTCCTTAGAAAACTGCTCATACCCACGTACATACATTTTGCAAATAATTCCAGGGGTTCAAAGCATCTCTAAAGCCCATCCATGCTGTACGAAGGGTCTGTGGTCCCCCAGAGTAAAGTCTGCTCCTCAAGCCAATAACCACACAGCCAACCATTTAACTCCCACCCAGCCCAAGGCCTGCCACCTCACCAGCCCTACCTTCAGTCAACACTGCCATCCTGAGTTAACTTTGGCTCCCTATAAAGGCTTTCCCAACTCTTTCAACTCACATGGCTTTCCAACTTTCCCGGCTGCCTTATATACATGGAGTCGAGTCTTATAATTTAGCATTGTTTCCTTCTAAATGATTCATACAGGTAAATTATGCCCACAAGCCTAACTGGTAAACCCCTGAAAGCAGATCCGATGTACCTTACATCTTTGCGGTTTCCCCCATAACACGGCACAGTGCCAGAAGCCCAATGAATATTTATTGAATAATCAACCCAACCATCTACTCATCCTCTGAGTAGCTTCTGTCCCATCTCTACTTTGCCCCAGGAGAAGGATGGGGCCAGGAACTGCATCATAGATACGAGCAGTATCTATGTTGTATATGAGCAGTGATCAGGAACTGTCACTCACTATTTTATTTATTCATTCAGCAAATATTTATTAAGTTGTTACTGTGTGTCAGGCACTGAGCTAGTCACTGATGATACAGAAACAACAGAAATGTAAGCAAATTATTTATGGTGTGCTACATGCAGTAACAGAGGTGCATATAAGTCTGCAATAGAAAGGTGTAGAAAGGAGCAACTATTTATCTAGAGATGTTAGCAAAGTCATCGTGGAGAACAGGATGCTTGAAAGAGATGCGGAAAACATTAGCATGAATTTACCAGATGGCCCAGGATGGGGAAAGTGTCCCAGGAGAGGAGCAGCAAATGCAAAGACTCAAATATATGAAAATAACGTGTCTCTTTTACCCTCTCCTCGCCTTCCCTAGTCAGTCCTGGGAAAAGCTTCCATTATAACAAGGCCAACTCACTTCACCTTTAGGGTTTTTTACTTGAACCAAATAATGGGGATTTACTTTTTAAAATTTACTAAGGTGCATGGCCTAGCAAATATGAATTTGGATTTAGAAATCCAATCCAAATCCAAATCATGAGTTTGGAAAGAAATACATGTGACTAACCCAACCTTCATTTTATTGGTTTACATATTTTTATAGAGATTTTTTTAAAATACGATTTTAATTTTAATGATCTGTCTGCCTTCAAGGGATAAAATAATATCAAGAAAAAATGGTTTTAAAGTTATTTATTCAATGTTTCCATTCCCGTATCATTTACCTCTCCAAGTAGTTTTGGTTTCTCTGTCTGCTGGCTTTATAAACCTCTCTTTGGGCTTTAACAACCATGGAATCACTTTTGCTGTGAAGTCTAATATCCCGCATTAAAATCCAAATATGATTCACATATTGCATCTTCAATATTTCTAAAACAAAATCTGCTTGTAATTTTAAGAAATCACTTCTCTCCAGGATACTTAAAAACATGTTTCCAGTATCTGGAAACGGGACTCATTTAAATTAAATGCAGTAATACTGCCTCAGGTTCATTTTCCTGCTTTCTATTTTAAGAAGACAAATTAATAATACTGCTAAACTAATTTTATTTAAGAAATACTAATGGCATTAAAATGCATCAATAGTCTGGCTAAAAAAAAAAAAAGTTGAAGAAATGTCAAGAACAAATGGTTGCAGAGGTGTCATTCTTGGCACTTAATACTTTTTCAGAGATTTGTGCCGGTAATTGCTTTTAAAGACATGAAAGCCTTCGTTCTCTCCACCCCCATCCCCATATACTCAAAGAAGATTTCATTTTGAGACCCTAGAGGATGCTCACAAATTTATAATAAAGACATAAAGTCCCACCGACGGTGCTACGTAAAAGGTGTTTTTAATTGTTGTTAATCTCAGATACACATAAACAACCAATTAAACAAGCGAGAGAAGTCATTTAAAACTATGTAGAGTTGTTTTACAATCTTGGAGTTCAGATCTTGGCCTCTTTGTAGGCACCGGAATTCTGAGACTGTAAAGTTGAAAACAGCAAGAGAATGAAGACCTGGATTCTCCCGGTGAGATAATGATAATCAGGATAATACATTATATCCGTATTGTGCTTTATACTTGTACGAATTCCTTCCCAAGATTCATATCAGGTATCCTAAACTTCCAACAGAAGTAACAAGCCTAGAAGCCACATGCCCAAGGACATGTGGCCAGCCAGTGGCAAGACAGAATCGAAACCCAGATCTTGTTGATAACAAAAAATCTTTTCCATTACACTAGATATAGAATGACCCATCGATCTCTCTTCCCACCCTTCCTTCACTTTGTTTTCCATTTCTTAATAGAGTCATTGATTTTTTTAAAATATAGTATTTCAGGATCCTTAGACCTCTATTTGGTTTCCAGTTTTAAAAATGTATTAGTCAGCCCAGTATCAATTTCCTCTTTATTCAAAGTTAACCTTACTGGAAGAATGGCAGTCCAAAGCAAATAAAGATGTTTTGCATTCTCTTCTTTTTACTCTCTTTCATATCATTGTTGAAGCTCATATTTAATGCCTCTCTCAGTCTGCAAAAGTTTCTTCCCATTCACTTGCCGGGCCAAGCTCTCCAAGAAAGTACTATAATTGGTTTCTTCTTCAGGTTTCTACATCTCATGCATCCAGTAAGATGTATGCAGCAAGGCCCAAATGATACAGTGTATTTATGATTCTAAGACTCTAATATCAATCCCGAAAATACATTACCGAAGTCTTTCAATTCTTTCAACACTATACAAAAGAGCCCTGAGAAAACCAGCAAAGGAATAATTTTTCCTGAATCCCAAACTACTGAAACAGCACAAGATTTTTTTCCTTTCATTCATTCGTTTTTTTGTTCATTCGTGCATTCATCCAACCTGAAACCTACTATTGCCAGCAGCGTTCTTGGCCTCGGGGATTCAGCGGTGACAAGATAAAGTTTCTGCCTGGCAGAGCTTACATTCTAGAAGGAGAGTATGACAGACAACAAACCCACAAACAAATAATATCACATATTGTTACATACAGTGAAAAAATAAAACAAAGTAGTGGGATAGCACATAATGCGGACAAGAGACAGAAGGGAAGCAGGAAAGCCAGTTGGGAAGCAATTACGTTAGCCCAGGTAAGAGATGAGAGCAGGCTGGGCAAAAGCAGTTAGAATCAGCACTTGCTGACGGGCTGATGTCAAGCTTGAGGAAGACAGAAATCCAGGATTATTCCAAGGTTTTCGCCTGAGCAAAGGGGTAGCTAATGATGCCATTAGCTGAATTGGAGAAGTCTTTGTGAGCAACAAGATAGGGGTGAGGACAGAGGACATCAAGGATTCTCTATTGCTAAGTCAAATTTGAGATGCCATCGAGGCAGAGATGTTTAGAAAATAAAAAACAGTTGGATATGCTTTCAAAAAGATTACAGTACGTGAAATCTTTTCTGTAGCAGCAGCTCTCATTTCTAATAAAACCAGGAATTATAGATTAAATTGGAAAAAGCTATAACATAAATAGGGTAAACAGATATAGATAAGCCAAAGCATGGCAAGAATATATCAGATAATAATCCTATCATATGGTAATACAGTAATCTTGTGATACTTATTTTGTCTGCTACTTTTAGAAATTCTTTCCAACAGTTAACATTGATGGATTCAATTGGAAAAAATGTCTACCTATTCATTAGTTTTAAGTCTGTAATAGGAAAATGTATGGGATTTTTGAATTTTCTAAAATAATTATATTTATTTAATTCTCCCCTGAGTCTGAAGTTCAGGGGAGAAGTAAGGGCTGGAGAAACAAATTTGACAGTCATCAGACCACGGAAGGTATTTAAAGTCATATAGGACCAGATGAGTTCACCTAGGGGTAGGTATACTCAGAAGGAGTTCAAATCATCGCTTAGCCAAATATTAACTAATTTGGGTAAAGTCTTTAAGCTTTCCGCAATCTTTCTATGTGGGGTTGATACATACCTGAACATGCTAGGAAATCTGCATAGCACTACATGAACAGGTGCTGTTATTAAGTGCCTAAGAAACTGAACACCACAGGAAGAGAGAAACAGTAAAACCAGGAATAAAAATCCAAATTTTCTGATCATAGTAATGAGATTACCAGTTATCTTAGTAGATAAGCAAAACAAATTACCAGCAAATTCTCTGGAAGAAAGTGCCATTGAGGGAAGTGAAGATTGGGTATCCCTTCCTTTGGCCAATTGAAAAGAGAAAAAACTTTCATTAACAAATGCAGCAACTAAAAATAATACACCAGACTGTTAGTGACGATTATTTCCAGGGGTTGAGTTTCTAAAGAATGATTACTTTAATATCTGAACTTGTATCATGAACATATATTACTTTTATAATTAGAAAAAGAGGCCAGGTGCGGTGGCTCACGCCTGTAATCCTAGCACTCTGGGATGCCGAGGCGGGTGGATTGTTTGAGCTCAGGAGTTCCAGACCAGCCTGAGCAAGAGTGAGACCCCATGTCTACTAAAAAATAGAAAGAAATTAGCTGGACAACTAAAAATATATATAAAAAATTAGCCGTGCATGGTGGCGCATGCCTATAATCCCAGCTACTTGGGAGAAAGGGGCAGAAGGATTGCTTGAGCCCAGGAGTTGGAGGTTGCTGTGAGCTAGGCTGACACCATGGCACTCTATCCCAGGCAACAGAGCGAGACTCTGTCTCAAAAAAAAAAAAGAAAAAGAAAGTTACACAAAAGGATAATATAATAAAGATTTATGACTTCTGAAAATAATATTGATTTCATATAACATATATTAACATAACTTATGGAAAAAAATAGCAACTCATGAACTATTTTCTAAAAGCCCCAATATGTGACTTGGAATTGCCAAAGGACTAATAAAACTGGTCTATTTGGTGATTCTTGCTAAACTCTAAATGTGTGTTGATAAAGTAAAAAGTAAAATACAAACTGATTGGATATTTTCGCAAGTGCTGAGGATTTAAAATATAATTATTTTAGAAAATTCAAAGATTCCATACAGTTACCTATTACAGACTTAAAACTAATGAATAGGTAGACATTACTTTCTCCAGTTGGATCCATCAATATTTGTTAATTTTTGGAAATAATTCCTAAAAGTAGCAGACAAAATAAATAATCACAAAATTACTGTGTTACCATATGATAGGATTATTATCTGATCATATTCTTGCCATGCTTTGGCTTATCTATATCTGCTTACCCTATTTACATTATAGATTTTTCCAATGTAATCTATAATTCCTGGTTTTATTAGAAATGAGAGCTGCTGCTACAGAGAAGATTTCATGTACTGTAATCTTTTTGAAAATATAACTAGTTTTTAATGTTACTATATGTTTTAAAAATTCAACACTAAGGAGCCTTGTAGAAAGCTGTAGTCTTTGCCATTTTTGTAAAAGAAAAAACCCCCTCTAATTATATAAACCCAAAGTCTTAAATGGTGAGAACTATATTTCACATTCTATGAAAGTCACTGAACATAGAATTTCTTAGGTTCCCAAGTCCCATGGTGGCACTTGCAATTATGATTCAAGGTAATTACCACAAGATGGCACTGCTGATCTGATTCATAACCAGGTCGTTCTGTTTCCAGGCTTTACACTAAACTAATGAATCTTTATCAACAAAATTAAAGTTCTTGAGCAAAGAACTCTTAAGCATTTTAAATAGGAAAAACACTCAAGCCAATTTAGGATGTTCTCTACTACATACCTTTCTCCAATTGCCATTACTCTAAATCAAGTACTCAAGATGAGGTTTTAAATATCTAACTACACATAAATATAAAAATAAATGTAAATGTAGAAATATTTAAATTAAACAGTGGTGTACTTTCAGATGAGAATTATAACTTAAGTACAAATTAATAAGGTTTTAAAAAGGAAAGACTCGGTCTTCAGCTCTGCTGAACTTGCCACTCAGACCCCAAAGCTGTCTGCGGGAGGGGCAAAGAGCAAATTATGGGCTTAGCCTTTTGTTTCTGTGATGCGCTGAGGGCCTATAGATAAAGACTCTTCTGTCCGTCTGGGGACCCATGTCTCCTGGTCTTTCCACTGAAAAGCTGGAAGTGTCAAAATGGCAAGTGCCCAACCCCAGCGACCTCTGTAACTATTTTGGGTTCACGAAAGGGAACTGACAGTGAGGGTGAGAAGTCATCGCCTCACCCTTGCAAATGCTCTTTCCACGACTCCTGCCACGCAGATAACCAGCCGGTGCCGGGGCTGGATCTTCACAAGGCTAACAAGGCCTTTCCAAAAGCAAACGTCTTAGGAAGTAATCTTGCCCTTTCAAACATCACTTTTTTCTTTTTTTAAAGAATCTTATACTTTAAAAAAAAATACAAAGCAGCTTTTCGACTCACCACCAAAGAAAGAAAATACAAGTGATACAGAAAAGCTCTTAAGGCTAACATGGAGATGGCCATTCACAGTTCACTCATATATTCAATTAATGTGGCGATGTGCCACGAATGATGCTCAGAGCTAATAGTACGGCAGTCAACAGAAGAGATGTGGGTCTCTGTCTTCATACAGCCTACTTTCTAGTAATATATGATGTTAGTAATACAGAAATAGTATTTTTAATGTTGCTGATATGCCAACAAAAACATCACCTGAAATCCTTTTTGGAAGTAAACCTGATATAAACCAATGAAAATTAAACTCACTGATTATGGTATCATAGCAGGGAAGAAGAAGAATCTATGGAGAGTGAGAAAATAATCTAAAGGAAGGCACAAGCTGGTCTTTGAATCACCAGTCTATTCCACAGAAGGCGAACTGTGTTTCCCTGCCGGTGAGAGGTCACTCATAACTGCACACATCCTTTGCTTCATTTTTATGGGAAAAAGCAAATAAACAGATAAGTAGCATCTTTAAGCCGGCGGCTGGTCTCATTGTTTACACGGTCGCTTATACACAGCATCACTTTTGTCCTAACTTTTTTATTCGATTTTGTGAGTCTGTGTTTACCCTTATGACCATGCCTCCAAAGCAAAACCCCACTGCATGTCCAGGTGAGCCTGCAGCAAAGAGAAAGGTGATTACAATGGAAACGAAAGTAGAAATAATTAAGCAGAGAAATGCCAGACGCCTTTATTCATCGGGAAAGCATTCGGCTTTGGTAGCTGGACTATCGTAACAATTATAAAGGATAAAGTGAGAATAATGGACCATATGAAAGGCATGCTCCAATGAAAGCATCAATTATTACTAAGAAGGGTAGTGGATTAATTACTGAAATGGAAAGGTGATTATTGATTTCCTTAGAAGATTAAAATAAGTGTAACATCCCTATTAGCCTAACACTGAAGCAATACTGAGTGTTAACCTTTAATATTCCTTTTTGCAATTTCTCCTATCTCTTGTCTAAACTTTTTGTATGAGTTTGTTTTATGTTCCGTTTGTTTGAATTCAAAGAAAGAGCACAACAGTTTCTGTAACTTATTATTACAGTACAGGGGTATTATCATTATTATTACAGTATTATGCTATATTATTATTACCATATATGAGCCATTATAGTATTGTTATTATTATGATTATTATTACCGTATATGTGCTGTTCATCAGGGATCCAAGTTACACACAAATCTGACCTATAGACATTCTTGGGAATGTATCTTGTCCATAACCCAGGGACGGCCTGTATTCATAAGAGGTAATTGAAGCTTAAGCTAACCAAGATTCTAAGACAGCATCTAGCGTCTTAGGAGTGTCCTGGTCAAACTATCTTCTAGCATATGGAAAGAACTCAGCAAATGAGATCACTGAGCCAACAGTGGTTATCTTTAAGGAATCCTAGCAAACAACAGAAGAGTGTGAGGAAAAGAACGAAAGTCCCGATTTTCAAAATGATACAGAAAGCAAGTTCTGCAAATAACTAGACCACAACAAGATTCTAGAACAGATTATTAAAATATGTGGTCACTTTAAGAAGACTATGGGGCTACCGGGAATCACTGCTGATTCATCAAGGATGAGTTAGTCCAAATAATGCCATTTGCTTTCACAACAGACAAATAAGTTTAGGAAAATGACAGACATGGTATATCAAGAAAAAGGCCTTTGGTTTTACTATTCTTTGGACAAAAGAAATTCAGATTCAGCAATAATACAAACAGACTCATTATCTGGTAAATGACTACTAAATGCTACTTTTTAATGGATACATATTTTTAATCCAGAAGGAAGGATCCAGTGACCAGCCACAGGGCTTTATGTAAACCCCGTTCTGATAAACCCCATTCTGGTAACCCTGGCTTAATTGGATTAAGACACAAAGCAAGCATTAAAGAATGTCAGCTCCCTAGGAGAAAGGACTTGTCAGCCGGTTCCCTGTTCCATCCCAACCTCCTAGAACAGGGCCTGGCAAGCCATGAGAATTCATTAAATATTTATTGAATGCATGAAAACTTGTGAATAACATGAAATTCAGAATTAGTAAATACCCTGGATGATGGAATCAGAATCCAAAAGGTCTTTGCAGAATGGAACAACAGGCCAAATTAAACCCAGGTAATTGGGCACAAAGGGAAAACCTAGCCTTTGGAGTCAGACAGACTCTGGCCTGAAGCTAGATTCTGCCACTTGGCAAGGATGGGGAGGGTGGTGGAGGGCAGAGAACTGAAGTGAAGCTTCAATAGGGAAAGAAGGCAAGGCCTTCCACGTAAGCCCAAAATTGATCAAGCACTTGGTGAGAGAAGACATGGCTTTTAGGTAGGACGGCATACACGTAGGGGAAATATTAATTCCTACTGCAAAATATAGTTTAGAATAATCAATCTTAGGTTCTATCCGAGCCTTTGAGCGTGAAAGAGGGTACTAATAATTACCCCGGGACAGCAGGTACAAACTGGGGCTCCCCCGGGCAAACTGGGGCTCCCCCGGGCAAACTGGGACATATGATCACACTGTTTACACACCCATGCACCAAAAGCACCTGACATTTGAGTTGATGAAAACCTCAATGGATCAACAATTTGCTGCAATTGTTTAAAAAAAACAAGTGAGTTCACTGAGTGCTTCCTATGTGCCCTTTTCTAAGTCCTTTACATATGTTAACTCATTTAGTGCTCATGAAAATATTATGAAGTATTCCTCATACTTCATAATATATATAATATCCAAAAATATTATGAAATATCCAAAATATGAGATATTGTTATATTACTGATGAGGAAACTGAGGCACAGAGAAGCTAAATAACTTGCCCAGGGTTTATTATTTGGCTTACCCTCGGGTTTACACTAAGTCAACAGACTCCAAAGCCAGTGGCCAGTGGTATGTGCAGCCTCTTCGGATTTGAAGACAACCTCAGGCTGCACTAAAATGCACTGACGTGCACTGTGCTAACCAGCAAGAGGGTAGTTCTGCCTGCCTCTGTTTCAGCTGGAACATAGCTAGGGACGCTGTTTTCAATGGCAGGCCCCGATTTTTCACATAAACGAGGTTCACTAGATTGTACTCAGGATGGCAAGGAAATGCGAGCCCATGATACCTATGGATGAGTGGAAGGAAATGGAAATGTTTAGTTTAGAGAAGAAAAGACTTGGTGGGACATGAGAATGGCTCAACTGAGTGGGTGGTCACAGGGAAGAAAAGTTACATTTTTTTCTTTATTCAGTCGCTTTCAAACACGTCTGACCATTAAGATCTAGTACATATTTGTAGTTAATTATATAATTAAATAACTTAACTATACAACCAAGACAAAGGTTTCATGAAAACTTTACTACTTGTGATATGCACTGGTATTTTCTATTCTATTTCTTCTTCTTCTCCTTCTTCTCTTTTCACACTGGTCATATCCAGTTAAAAGTTATTGCACAACCCTAGATTTTAGCTTGAAATTTGAAAAATACTCCTCCATCTGGTCCCAAAGAAAGAAACTAAAGAGTAGTGGGATAAATGTTACAGGAGAGTATATTTTAGCTCAACATAAACAGTAACTAAGTGACAGTGAGAGCTGTTCAAAGTTGTAATGGCTACTTCAGGCATGGAAGTTTCCCATCACTGTAGGTGATGTATTAATAGGTATCCCATCACGACCTGTGTCTAGAGTGGAAAGAATTCAAATATTAGTTAAATGGCTGAGATACAAGAACATTAAGGTTCTTTCCAAACCTGAGGTTTCATTATTCTAAATCTGAAGTCCCCAACCCCCAGGACACAAATGGGTACCATCTGTGGCTTGTTAGGAACCAGGCCGCACAGCAGGAGGTGAGCGGCAGGCTAGTGAGCGAAGCTTCGTCTGTTTTTACAGCCGCTCCCCATCGCTCGCATCACAGCCTAAGCTCCGCCTCCTGTCAGATCAGCGGTGGTATTAGATTCTCACAGGAGCACGAACTCTGCTGTAAACTGCACATGCGAGGAATCCAGGTTGCGCCCTCTTTATGAGAATCTAACGTCTGATGACCTGAGGTGGAGCTGAGGCGGTGATGCTGGCACTGGGGAGTGGCTGCAAATACAGATTATCATTAGCAGAGAGGTTCGAATGCACAGAGGCCATAATAAATCAATTGCTTGCAGACTCATATCAAAATCCTATCAGTGAGTGGCAAGTGACAATATAATAATAATAGAAATAAAGTGCACAATAAATGTAATGCGCTTGAAACACCCCGGAACCATCCCCACCCCACACCCCCACCCCAGCCCATGGAAAAATTGTCTTCCATGAAACCAGTCCATGGTGCCAAAAAGGTTGGGGACCGCTGTTCTAAATCACATTTTCGTAATAGAAATAATACTTTCCCTATAACAATGTCCATTTTCAAAAAGATTAGGGATGCTCCAAGCTGCCAAAATAGAAGAAAGACAGAAGGAAGGAAGGAAGGAAGGATAGAGGAAGGGAAGAAAATAAAAAGAGAAAAAAGAAAGGAAAAAAAATCCATATAGAATTGAAGTGTCTCCTAAATGAATTAAAGGAGTTGGCCTTCAAAATAAAGTCTAAAACCCTGTTTTCCCCGTCCCCACCAAAATGTAAACTGGATTCATCCAGAGTGCAGGATTCCTGAGGGCCC
>CAUYSK010001867.1:0-40663 GCA_963575035.1 Avahi laniger
AGAGTGAGTGCCGTGGCGTCAGCCAGGCTCACAGCAACCTCAGACTCCTGGGCTCAAGCGATCCTTCTGCCTCAGCCTCCTGAGTAGCTGGGACTACAGGCATGCACCACATGCTTGGCTAATTTTTTCTATATATTTTTAGTTGTCCGATTAATTTCTTTCTATTTTTAGTAGAGACAGGATCTCGCTCTTGCTCAGGCTGATTTCGAACTCCTGAGCTCAAACAATCCGCCCGCCTCGGCCTCCCAGAGAGGTAGGATTACAGGCGTGAACCACCGCGCCTGGCCTCTTATATTGGTTTTGACTGAGACAAAGTTTTTCTTCATATTGTGCTTTTGTCAAAGTTTGCTCCTGGTTTGACCCTTTATGCCTTGTAAAACAAGTCTCTAGTTCTTTTTTCTACATAGGTGTTTTAAATAAAGATTGAAATGATATTCTATTGGAGGTTTTCATTTCTTGACTAAATATTCTCAGAGTCTTTAACCAATTTCTCACATCACACCTCCACCGTAAATAACTGGTATGATCTTGGCAAGTTACTTAATCTGCTCTGCTTTTCTTATCTTTATAAAAAGGATAATGATATCTGTCTCAAAATTTATTGTGAAGATTGAGTTATTACACATAAAATGCAGCAATGTCTAACGTGTAGTACACAGTTAGTGAATGCTAGGCACTACAGTTGACTCTTGAACAACACGGGGATTAGGGACGCAGATCCCGTGTAGTCTAAAATTCACATGTATCTTTTGACTCTCCCGGAACTTAACTGCTAATAGCCTACTATTGACTAGAAGCCTTGCTGATAACATAAATAGCCAATTAATACATACATTGTATGTTATATGTATTAAATACTGTATTCTTACAGTAAAGTAAGAGAAAAGAAAATGTTGATAAGGAAGAAAAAATGTATTTACTCTTCATTAAGTGGAAGTGGGCCATCATAAAGGTCTTCATCTCGCCTTCTCGTTGAGCAGGCTGAGGACGAGGAGGAAGTAGAGGGGTTGGTTTTGTTGTTTCAGGGATGACAGAGATGGAAGAAAGTCTGTGTAGAAGTGGACCCACACAGTTAAATTGCGTATTGTTTGAGGGTCAACTGTATTGTTATTTCTTATTGCATTATTTTTCATCCGTCTTGTTTGTACATGAACCTGTTTGTCTTTTGCAAAGCACAACTGAATGCAGTGGCAGGTGTGATCTGACTAGCCCAGAGGAATATGATAGTCACCTCTCCAGTTCATTTGGACCAAAATTGGGGTTTAATTCATTGTGCAAAATTTGAAACATATAAAAGTAGACAGACTCGTGTGATGGACCCTCATATACCCACCTTCTATCCCCAATAACATGGCCAATCCTGTCCCATTCACACTCCTTCTAGCTCCTTTTTTTACACTCTGGTATATTGTTCCTCTGTTATACCTAAGCTCCATGACTGATTTATCTTGATAATTACTCAAGATTTTAGGATAATGCCTGTTTTCTTAATAAGTAATTATTGAATTAATGAATAAATGAATCTTGCCTTGGATTCATGCCTGGATCAGCTTTCTGTAATTTGCTTTTGAAGGTGGAGTGGGTGGGTGGGTGAGATAGAAAATAGATTTGTTGATATCATATTTTTTTTTAAATGATTCCTTTCATATCTGCACAGGGATATATATGATAATCTTAGTGGTAAAATCTCTGAGTACTCTAGAAAATAATTCAGTGTATCTGGGATAGAAGACTTGAATCCACTATTTTCTTACAATCTTTTCATTATTCTGAGCTTTAAGACTTCAGCAGTGTTTAGGCTTTCCAATCTAATAATGGTTTTGTCTTAAATAAAAAGCAAAATTGGAGTTGAAGAATTATATTTCCTTTGTCCCTTTGTTGAAATTATTTTTTAAAGCCAGATTTATTATGGAATAATTTACATACAGTAAACTTGTTAATGATTTACTGGCCTCAAATAGAGGCCTTTCTTCTCAGTGTCTGTTTGCTCTAGACATAACAAAGGACAGTTGCCTTTGTGATGATAGCACTTTTAAGCCTCAGCTCAATTTTTCATAATTGTGCTCTTACTTACACCTTGTTTTTATTATGCCTACAGCAGTTTGCTGAAAGTTTAATAGACTCACAATTGTTTTTCAAGTGAAACTGAGGTGTGTAACTCCTGCCTAAAACAAGGATAGAGACGCCATGGCAATTCTTTATTTGTATTTAGATAGTGGGGTTGGAATTCTGGAGGTGAAGTATAACAGTTAAGAGTGTTATAGAGAGAATAGCTTCTAGCACTCAGCTCACTACTGTCACCCTGAGATTGAGCCTAGGTGAACCTGCCTAGTAGAAGCAGCCAGCTGAGGCAGGGTTTGTATGCTCCATACACCTCAAATTAAAAGGAGGCTTAGTGAAAGTGAGTTTAGACTTAATCTCTGTAATTAGCCGGAGTGCCTTTGTACAGCCCTAGCTTTTGCACTCAGTACTAACGTTTAAGTGAAGTAACTTTAGCTTGAGAGGAGTCTCACCCTTCAGGGTTACCAGTTTACCTTAATTATTAAACATTTTATCAGGAATTAATTAACAAGAACTTGAGAACAAGAATGAGATATTTTAGACAGGAGGCTGAGAAAGTGTTCTGACAGAGAACATCATGTAGCAATTACACCATGGCTGTGAACCTCAAAATTGCTTTTGTTTTACCTTCGATATTTCTGCTAGTTTGCTGACTTCTTAACTTAAAAGATTCAGTGTACTTTTTGGTTCAACAGAGCATCTGTCCATTCATTTATTCATTCAGAAAATACTTACTGAGCATCTAAATGCTGGGAAGTGTGTTGCATACTGGATAAACAAAACAGTGAACAAAACAAATGTGCTTGCAATTATGCAGTTTATAGTCTAGTGGGTAACAATGAAATTTATTAGAAGCCATAAAGAAAAATTGTGCTTCACTAATATTTTAAGGACTTAACTGGTTATTTTAAAGTGAACTTGGAGTGACTTTTTCTTGATTGTTTTTGAAAAATGTATTTGAGCATTCAGAGCTTTTGGGTTAACACGTTTCTCTGTATATTGATATGTGAAATTAGACATTAGAGAGATAAGAGAATTTGAAAAGAGAGAATATTAATTAGAATATATGAACTGTAGTGAGATTTCAGGATAATGACAAGTAGTACATTTGTGTGGGTAAACTGTATGTTTGGTATGCTAAATGGAGTCGTATGGACATGAAAGTAAAAATGTCTTTATGGTCTTCCTTCTATGAATGCTCAATACTTAAGAATTTAACATTGGTCTTTATGCTGAGGAAAAGGGAAAAAATAATAGATCTGTTGATGGAAAAGTAAATCTCTAAAATGGGGAGTGGGGTATAATAGAAAGCAAATGAAAACCGTGAGGCCTAAGATCATGTTGGAATTATGTGACAGTGTCCTGTGACGCTGGGCGAAAAAAGATCTCGTATTCTTTATTCTAGCAGAGTGGCTGAATTTGGTAATGCCTCCTGTTGTTATGATTTTATGATTTTAATTATTTTTATTTAGCAGTTTCTTAATGACTTAGTTAGAAAGTCAAGATGCTCTCTTATTTTCAGTACTTATTTAGGCTCAAGAATTTAAAACTTAAGATGGGGGAAGAAGGCTTTGCTTTCTCTAACTGATATTTTCTGACTAGGTACTTCGTAACTCAGGAAGACCTCATTTATTCCCAGTAATATGTATTACTAAACTCTTTCAGGTAACTTTTAAAAGACTGTGTGACTTAATAGTAGATCATGGCTTGAACTCAGTTTTTATTTATTGTTGTTACTAGAAAATTTTAGTGAGATATTTTTCTTTGTGTCTGTAGTTATCAGAGACTGTTACAGACGATTGCTGTTCTTGAGGCTCAGCGTTCTCAAGCAGTCCAAGACCTTGAAAGTTTAGGCAGACACCAGAGAGAAGCACTAAAAAATCCCATTGGATTTGTGGAAAAACTTCAGAAGAAGGTATATATTGAGCATTTTTTAAAGATTTCCTAAGATATATTTGGTAATAACTTTAGAGAATTTGGTTTATTCTTTTTATTAATACATGGTATTTACTTTTTAAAATGTTTAATTTTTTCTTGTATAATTAACCATACTACTTAAGGCAGGATACCACTTTCTTTTACTCACACCAAGCACTGTAAAATATACCAAGTGAAAATTGCTGGGATCTTTTATTAGATATTTGCACAGGAACTTTTCCTATTCTTTAGCCATTTTTTTCTAGCTTTTCCTGTTACCTTCCCCATCTTATTTTTCCTCTTCTGCTTTCAGGACTTCAGGATTAGCAAAGGTAAAAGAAAAAAAATACTTCAGCATTTATTAACTGCTTTTGTTTTGAGTTCCTTTTTTTGTACATCAACATATTGAGATAGAAAACAATGGTAACAAAAATAAAAAAATTACTTTATTTTTTTTGTTTGTTTGAGACAGGGTCTTGCTCTGTTGCCCAGACTGAAGTGCAGTGACATAATCACAGTTCACACTAACCTCTAACGCTCAGGCTCAGGTGGTCCTTCTGGCTCAGCCTCCCAAGCAGCTAAGACTGCAGGCACATGCTACCATCCCGACTAATTTTTTAAAAAATTTTCTGTAGAGATGGGATTTCACTAATGTTACCCATTCTGGTCTTGAACTCCTGGCCTCAAGTGGCTCTCTGTATTCCACCTCCCAAAGTACTGGCCACTGTGCCTGGCCAAAAATTCTATTCTAAGTGTCTTTAAGGTTATACTAGCCAAGTCCATGAGGAAGAAGTATAAATTTTACTTAATCTTGAAATGTGTTTTTTAAGGTGTGAAAATTCCTCATGATTTTGTTTTTGTTAAACTGTTAACTTACATGTTTAACAGTTAACCATTTAAAAGTGATAAAAGTTTTCATAATAATTTTCTTGGCATGTAAATATGGAGATAATCTAGATGTGTGTTTGTACTATAATAGGGAACTACTAATTGCCCAATAAATTTGAGAGGCATAACTTAATCAGCATTGTATGAAAAGATTAAAACAAAAACTATGGAAAAGAATCCTCTTCTTTGGAAAAAAAACTTCGTAATATGACAACTTTAGTATCTTTATGAGTTACCTGTTTTTAGTGAGTTACAAAAGTCATCTACCACGTGTTGGGGGAGCAGCCCTGGGGACTTTATTTTATTAAATAGATTAATTTATTATTTGAGTTTTTCTAGCTATATTATTTACTTGACAACCATTCCTTACTGTCCATGAATATCATAATAGATGTAGAATCTATATATTGATTTGTTGAAACTATGAAGGTTTTTAGAGCCTTGTGGTACCTTCTCTGTTAAAATGTGGTCCCCTTAAGTGTTTATAGATTCTTCATTGCTGGTGTGAAAAAGATGTAGTACTTATAACAGTTATTTGTAATGGATCCAACTAAAACAGATGATATTAGAAAAGTAAATATTAATAAAAAACGTATTAACCTGAATCTGATTTCATTTATATTGCTGGGCAGGCAAAAACATGAAGTTGGCATATACACTAGATTTGTATACATTTGATTATTTGCTGGTTCTTCATTTCCATTTTTAGTTTAGAACTGAATTTTTTTCCATTTTATTTCAGAAACAGGTGTGATATTGACTGTCTTAAGAATTTTTTACAAAAATATACAGAAGTATATTAAATTCACATATTTTAATAACTATGGAAGACATGTTCTTTGGAAAGAAATTTTTCTACTAGGTTTAATTTAGAAATTTGATTCTTCTGTTTTTCTGCGTTTACTCACACATACTTAATTTGCCTGTTTTCTTTCAACTTACTGTATCAGTTAAGTTGTTGGCATGTTATCTGTTTTTTGTTTTTTTTTTTTAGTGGACATCTAAAATTCCCAGTTGAAATGAATGAAACTTGTCATATATATTGGTATATAGAATGCAGGGAACATGGCTGCTTAGTTTTATTTGATATTACTATCATTATATTTTAAAAGATACCGTCTTCTGTCTAAAAGTAGTACGTAGGTTTTGCCAAATTCATTTCTTCTTTACTTATTATCATCTTGAGCATTTAGACTGTGTTATCTTAATTGACTTTATTAATAGTCTGTTGGATCTAAACAGTGAATAGAAATGCCTAGTTGATGATTAGTTGGATTTGGAGTCATCTGAAAATTTGACTATAGTTGATA
This sequence comes from Avahi laniger, assembly GCA_963575035.1. Lineage (NCBI taxonomy): Eukaryota > Metazoa > Chordata > Mammalia > Primates > Indriidae > Avahi > Avahi laniger. The sequence goes on from CAUYSK010001867.1 coordinate 6,177, forward strand.
ATTTCTTTAAGTTTAGACTGTTGCTTTGTTTCTGTTTTTTTTTTTTTTCTTTTTTTCCAGGCTGATATAGGGCTTCCTTATCCACAGAGAGTTGTTCAATTACCTGAGATTGTATGGGACCAGTATACCCATAGCCTTGGGAACTTTGAAAGAGAATTTAAAAATCGTAAAAGACATACTAGGAGAGTTAAACTAGTTTTTGATAAAGGTAAGAAACTACATGATAAGAATTTAAGTAGAGAAATATCTGACAATGTCTTGCTTTAATAATTCTGTACATGGTCTTGTGTTTAGTAGGTTTACCTGCTAGACCAAAAAGTCCTTCAGATCCTAAGAAGGATGGAGAGTCCCTTTCATATTCTATGTTGCCTTTGAGTGATGGTCCAGAAGGCTCAAACAGTCGTCCTCAGGTAAGCAATATGAAATATTGGAGTAGGGAAATTTAAATTGTAAATTGTAAAATTACAATTGTAAATTAAAAAAATTTAAATTTAAAATGTTTTAACATTTTGCTGGTTCATGTTCTTAAAATTAATGCAGTCTTTTACTGTAAGATAATGAGGACATGAACTTTGAAGTTAAGAGAAACCTGGGTTGGAATCCCAACTTACTAGCTGTGGAACTCTAGACTGGTTTATGTTAAAGTCTCCAAGCTGCAGTTGCCTTTATTTATATAAAATGTAATTAATATTATCCATGCTGTAGAGTTGTTGTGAGGATTAAATGGGTAGTACATGTAATGTGCCCAGTACAGTGTCTGACACATAGTATTTACTCTAAAAATAACTCTGTGTGTGTAGTGGGATGTGACCAGGATTTGAGTCCTGATCTTGCACTATTAGTTAGATGAACCTCAACAGATCTGTTATTTTTCCATTCCGAACCTATATTTCCTTTTTAAAAAGTGAAGTTACAGTACTATCATCTATATCACAGGATTGCTAGCAATATAAAACCAAATGAAATAAAAGAATGTGATAGCATTTTGTAAACAATAAAAAAATTATGTATACATTAAAAAATAAATTTATTAAATATTTTCAAATTCAGGAAAAAATTCCACAATTTGTGTACTATTTGGCTATATTAAAGGACAATCTTTATTATTTTCTCTTTGACAAAAGTCTTGTTTTATATGCAGATGATAAGGGGACGCCTTTGTGATGATACCAAACCCGAAACATTTAACCAACTGTGGACTGTTGAAGAACAGGTAATAGATATTTATAAGTTGTGTAGGTTAAAAAAAAAAAGTAAACTGTTAACATTAGAATCAGTATTATGAGTGGAGCGTATGTTGTATGTGATCCCTCTTACCCGTGAGTTTAAAATATTTAGACTTATTTTTGCACACCTTTTTGTACACTTCAAGAAATTTAGATATTCAGAATATTATGAACTCGTGTTTGGGGATAATTTTTAAAGAAGGAGCCTGGGTTTTGAGAGAGGGATAGAAATGGATGGTATAAAGTAGATGTTTTTCTAAGGTAGCTTTGGGAGAGAGAAAAACCTGAGGCCAATAAAGCTCAGTCTCAAAGTGCATTCTTATTTTTGTTGTGGAAGGGAGCTAAGGAAGCCAGAGTGCTCTGTTGCATTTTGGCATACAGCTAAGCTTGTTTTTTGGTATATGACTGGGATTTTTTGGGGTGAAGTTTGAGTCATAGCTCTGTCTCATGTGGGTATTAACCCCACAGCTATAATAAATTTAGCAGTTTATAAAACACTTTAGGAAACCTTTATTTATTTCAGGCATCCAAGTTTTTCTGCACCTTTAGGACTATGGGAGGATTTAGGAGATAGGAGATAGAGCAGAGTATTAAAATCAAATATTTGAATGGAGGACCACACAAAAGAGGGAAAACTCTCTTTTATTAGTCTGAATTCAAATGAATTTACACACGTTTTTGTGAAAACTAGGGGAGAGCCTGATACATTCTAGCCAGAGGAGGTAGTGGAAATCACAAAGATGTGTCAAATACCAATTTACTTATTTATTTTCTATTTTCTTATACTATCTGTTTACTTAAGTGAATAGAAACTCTTTATAAGGCCTTTTATAGGTTTATCCTTTAATCTCATTTTTCCCTGGGAAGTCTTAAGTTCCTAACTAGAAATTTTTCCTTGATGAGTATTTCTAGTAATGTAACTTTCAAAGTTGGGAAGGGAGTATTATACTTCGCAATGAAATGCGAATGTATTTATTTAGAAATTCAGTATTTTTAATTGAATATTTATTTTCTTAAACTTGGTTTTGGGTTTGGCTTAGAAAAAGCTTGAACAGCTACTCCTGAAATACCCTCCTGAAGAAGTAGAATCTCGACGCTGGCAGAAGATAGCGGATGAACTGGGCAACAGGACAGCAAAACAGGTAAGAGAGGAGAGGGCTGCAGGTTGCTGGCATGTTTTTAAAGGAAGGATAATGTAGCTAACATCAGCAACCTGCCATATCATTTTCAGTTGGGATGCTGTAGTATGTATGTGGCTTTTTTTTTTAAATTTGTTAATTGTATATATCTTTGTTGATTTCAGAAACAACTTGATAATTCTGCTTTGGATTATGACAAAATATTTAAAAATAAAATAATGAACTTATTGCCTCTTGAATGCTTTATTAGTATACTAATTATGTACTTTTTGGTTAGACTGTGCTAATAGATTTGTTACATTGCCTTACTATTCCTTGGTTGTCTTTCTAAAAATATATCTTGCAGTTTCCTCCTTCAGTCCTATCTGTATTAATAGATGTGTTTTTGTGCTGCAAGTGTGAGTGTTCACAAGTTGAAATATGTGCTTAGCTTTGAATTAAATTTATTTGAATGATTTTTTTGGTCTAGATTTTAAAATGTGGGTGTATTTGGTAGCAAACTTATTTCTAGATTTATGATGAAATTTAAATTGTTAGCATTCATTAGATACATATGTACATATTAATTTTTAAAAACTACTCAGGTATTGTATGTCATCTCATTATGTTAAAAGGTTTGTCATGTGTTCCTTAGGTTGCCAGCCGAGTACAGAAATACTTCATAAAGCTAACGAAAGCTGGCATTCCAGTCCCAGGCAGAACACCAAACTTATATATATACTCCAAAAAGGTAAAAAGAAAATAGGTGAAAGTAAACCTTAGATTAAATTCGTGAAAGTCAGAATATTATGTAAAAATGTACATACTTGTCAGAATAGTGTTTTATTTTTAAAATTCTGTTCATTCTAAGCATTTTCTTATAGTGGGCGTAAATGCAGGATAGGATTCCATTATTGCTACTCAGTAAAATTCTGTGAGCTTTATAAGTCTACTTTCTTAGGAATAATGTGAATGAGTGCTACTTAAGAGATTTTAGATTGAATATATATCAGAAAGGCCTTTGTAAAGTTAAAGTTTTAGGATGTTTAATTCTTTAATAAATACAGTCTATTTCTGTTTTATAGATATGCTACGTAAATCCAAAAATAGAAAGGTTTTATTAAGATATTTTAAATTCAGGCACAGTGGTGCACACCTGTAGTCCCAGCTACTCAGGAGGCTGAGGCAGGAGCCCAGGAGTTTGAGTCTACCTTGGGCAACACAGTGAGATCCTGTCTTTTTTTTAAAAAAAAAAGAAAGATATTTTATTTAATCCTTACTATAATTCTTGAAGTATAAGTAGTATCACCTTTACCGATAATACTACACTAATAGCTGTCTTAGTATTGAGTACTCAGGGCCAGGGACTGCTATTATATGACCTTTTATTAGATACGGAAAACTATATTCTCTTCTGCTTTCTACAGTGAAAAAGCTACTATCTCTTTTCTAAACAGAACACTGCATATAATTGTAGCCAGTTTCTTATTGTAATTGCAAAAAGTAAAGGCACCTAATTGGCGTTTTTTCATTTCCTTAATAAATCATCCTGGTACTTCCCCTCCCCCACCACTGCCATCCTTCTCCTACAGAGAAGCTAATAGTATGTCTGTTGGTGTTACTCTTTCTTACTGAAGCTATTTTATATAATTTTACATTAACAACATTGCCCATGCAGCTCTACGTTTTACAAGTTTAAAAAAATTTTTTTTTTAACCAGGCTTTAGAAGCTTGTTTTAATTTGCCAATTGTTTTAAATATTTTAGATCCCCCTGAGCTCCTGCCTCATGTAGCATTACCTACGTTAGATATGTAGAGTTCATCCTGTAGCTTTGGAATGTTGAAACCTTGATAACCAATGTTCAATCTAAGGGCTCCAATTTTCATGATTAATTTCTAAGCTGACTTTGTAGGTGTGTTGTGTACCTTACGTTTTCACAGCTGAGACTGGATGATGATAGGAAAAGGAATACTGGTGAAACCTAAATGTGTTCCTTCCTTTAGGTGTACTGCATTTTGGCTATGAAGATCTAGTATAGCTATAGTCACAATGATTCCTTGCCATGGTTAGAGTTTAAAGTTTGGAATAGGTTAAATGATAGTTCTCTGTGTAGTTAAGGATATTCTTTGTGGCTGTGCTATTAATCAAGATAGGACGTCTACGTAGTGGTTGAAGTAAAGGCTTTGGTGTACCACACAGGCCTAGTTTATAAGCCTGGTTCTACCACCATCTAATTGCACCACAATGACCCCGTGCCTCAGTTCTTTACATTAGAGATGATAAGAACTACTACATAAGAATGTCGTGAGGTTAAATGACATTGGCATAGAGTGAGCAATCATTTTTAGATAATTATTTTCAGATATTTATAACATTATGGAAATTTTCCTCTTCCTGGATAGTTTTATGTCTGGCTTAGACCATGTCATCCTCTCTGATCATCTATAAGGTGACCACAATAGGAGTTCAATGCAGCGAACATTTGAATGCCAAGAGTATGCTGAATGCTGAAGATAAAAATATAAGCTAGATATTGAGCATGTGGTCCATTGTCCTGTTGTTGGAGTATTTCCCCTACATTTCTTTTCTTTATTTCTTTTTTTTTTTTTTTTTTTTTTTGAGACAGAGTCTTGCTCTGTTGCCTGGGCTAGAGTGCTGTGGCATCAGCCTAGCTCACAGCAACCTCAGACTCCTGGGCTCAAGTGGTGCTTCTGCCTCAGCCTCCCAAGTAGCTGGGACTACAGGCATGTGCCACCATGCCCGGCTAATTTTTATATATATTTTTAGTTGTCCAGATCATTTCTTTCTATTTTTTGGTAGAGACGGGGTCTCGCTCTTGCTCAGACTGGTCTTGAATTCCTGACCTTGAGCGATCCACCCGCCTCAGCCTCCCAGAGTGCTAGGATTACAAGCGTGAGCTTTATTTCTTTTTTTAAGGCTAGTTGTGCTTTAAAAATCCAGACAACATAGAAAAAGCAACAACGTAAGAAGAATATGCTAAACAATAGAAGTGAAATCCTTCTGATAGACTTGTTGGAAGTAACATTTATATTTTTGATTCTTTTAAATGATTTTCTACTCTCCCAATTAAAAATATGTTTTCTCACTTAGTCTTCAACAAGCAGACGACAGCACCCTCTTAATAAGCATCTCTTTAAACCTTCCACTTTTATGACTTCACATGAACCACCAGTGTATATGGATGAAGATGATGACCGATCTTGTTTTCATAGCCACGTGAACACTACTGTTGAAGAGGCATCGGTAAGTTATCTATTTAGTTATTATATGGATCAGGGTATAGAGTGATAGTACCAGGATTTTCTAATTATTGCTATCCTTCAGAGATTGTTGGTTTCTTCCCTTTTAATTAACAAGTCAAATTCATATTTTTTTAACAGTATGCTTTAAAATTTCTTTCTAAAAGAAAATTTCAAACACATACAAAAGTAGAATAGTTAATGAACCCACACGGCACCTATCACCCAACTTTACCAGTTATCACTTAGCGACTATCTTGTTTTCATCTCTGTTCCCTACTCACCCCAACTCCACTCTGGATTATTTTGGAGCAAGTCCTAGATATTACGCAATATTATTATCATGTTTATAAAGAGGTTATTCTCTATGTAATGAAATATACACTGTTCATATTTCCCTAAGCATCTTACTTTTTTTCCCTCCCCTAATTTGTTTGTTTGGAACTGGACCCAAATAAAGCCCATAAATCACAATAAATACATTTTTCCCTCTTTCCTTTTCACACTCTCAATAATTTTTATGTTAAAGAATTGGATCATTTGTCCTGTAGAATTTATCAGAATATGGATTTTATTGATTGTATCTCCCTTGTTTCATTTAACCTGTTCCTTTGTTTTCTGAATTTCCTGTAAATTGAGAGTAGGTCTAGAAAATTGATCAGATTCAGATGTGTTTGTGTGTATATTTATTTGTTTATTAGGTTGGGCAGGACTCCTTTATGTGTATTAGTACTTTCATTGATAAGTCTTCGTTGTCTCTCTTTTTTTGACATAGTAGCCATTGGTCATTGCCTAGATGCATTAATTCATTAGATATTATAAAATAGTGATATTCTATCATTTCTTCTTCATTTATTTGCTGGACTATTCTATAAATTAACCCCCTCCCCCTACCAACTACTTCGTTACTCTAAGGTACATATAGAAAAGGCAGGATAACTGCTCAATTCTCCCTTTATTTATTTATTTTTGTGTGTGTGTTTTTTTTTTGTTTGTTTTGTTTTTATTGTTATTTTGTGACAGGGTCTCATAGCTAACTGCAACCTCAAACTCTTGAGCTCAAGCTATCCTCCTGCCTCAGCGTACCCTGAGTAGCTGGGACTACAGGTGCACGCCACCTCAACCAGCTAATTTTTCGTTTTTTTTGGTGGAGATAGAGTCTCACTCTTGCTCAGGCTAGTCACAAACTCCTGGCCTCGAGCATTTCTCCCACCTTGGCTTCCTAAAGTGCTAGGGTTATAGGCATGAGCCATCCACCGTGCCTGGCCTCCCTTTATTTTCTTGTTTTTAAAATAATGAGTTTATTATATCCTCCAACGATGAAATTTTAAAAATTTTTATATTCTTATGAACTATTGGACCTAAATATATTTAATGTATTTCAGTTCGTTCATGTTAATGTCTTTGTTAGTGTTCAAATTGGCCCATCTTTGGTCAGTTGTGGCCTATTTAAATTGGCTTCTGAGTTCTTTTGATAAGACTCTAATAATGTTTGATAGCTTCCTTACTATCTGTTTTAACAAGGAGAATCGAGGCTCATCTTTTGTATTTCCAGTCTCAGACCTAGAGTCATCCTTCCTTTTATTGGGAAATGATATTTAGAGACTATATCTTGACTCTAGGAATGTTACTTGCTGTTGAGTTAATCATTGTTTCTAGACCTATAAGTTAGGACAGAGCTGGGAAATATTTTATATTTTTGCTTAAGGATGAAAGACATTATAATCATAAGTTTTAGTTTCAAATTCAACTTAAGGACTATAGGGTCTTTATTTATCCTCATTGATCTTAAATATGTGTCTCCTTTCTCCCATGCCAAAAATTGCAGTTCTCAATGAGATCAACATAATACTTTCTTTGTCTCACACTACTCACAACAGTCTCAGAATATATTAATATCTATACCACTATGAACAATATGATTACTGAAAACAGAATTTTTTTCAGTTCATTTTTTACCTTAGGATATATCCCACTAGAGAAGTAAAGTCAAATTAGTTTTTAAATCCTCTTGGAATAATTCCCCTCAGTTTTGTCACCAGCTGGAAACTAATTGAAATAAAAATTTTATTATGTAGTAAATATAGTAAAATTCATTTTACTGTCATTCATAGGGATTTCTTTTTATTGCTGTTAATACTTTTTATTATTTTGCTATTTCTGAAACTCCATTTTCCAAATACCTTACGTGATTCTGATTTCTTGCTTAAAGGACATAAAGATTACCTTGTATCTTTCTTAATACTCTGATTATAAATAATTGGAAAAGGAGATTTTAATGAAAAGTCAGCAAATAAAAGTAGGCTCCTTTGTTCTATTTCTAGATTAATCCAATACCGATTATATACTTTGGTGTCAAACTACCTTAATAACTGTATTCCTTAAAAACTTTTTCCTTTTAAACTTGTCTTTTGAAAAGTGGCTAATATCGACTATGTCTTAAGGAACATCATTTGTCTGTAATTTTTTACTTTGTAATTATGGAAACCATTTGAGAAATATTTAAGCTTATTATGTGTCAGGCTTTGCTAGGGGGTCAGATACGTGGTTATGAACAGAATACGTCTAATATTTGGGCTCATAAATCTTATGGGAAGAGATAAATGTGTAATCACATCAGTATAAATTACAAATTTTAAAAAGTGCTCAAAAGGAAAAATAGATGCTATCGTAATTGTTTAAGAGGTACTTAGTGCAGATTGGGAGTTTAAGACGACTTCAGAAGGCGGCAGTGAAGATGACATTCGAAGGATGAACAGACAAGGAGTGGTGGTGGGATATCTAAAAGAAGCACATTTGACAAAATTGGCATAATATAGTGAGCTGAATTTAACTATTTTTGTTTTTGATTTTATTTTTAAATGAGTTCAAATCATTCTGATTGCTTTAAAATAGCTATTCACAATGTGTATATATGAAGAAGCCTCTGGTCATAAAATTTATAGATTTCAGTTTATCTTTTCAAAAAGCGAGAGCTAGAGAGATTACATGTATATAATTTAATGCACACTGTTTCAGCCCCTTTTGAAATTAGTCCCCTTTAAGTAAATTTAAAATGATTATGACTAGAAAATCTATTTATGGATGACTGAAGTTTTTAAAATTTTTATTTTTAATTGTGATAAAATACACATTACATAATATTTACCACTGTAACCATTTTTAAAGTATACTGTTCAGTAGTGCTTAAGTGCATTCACATTATTGTGCAACCAGGCTCCAGAACTCTCACCTTATGAAACTCAAACTCTGTACCTATTAAACATTTCCCCAGAAACCCCTCTCTCTAGTGCCTGGCAACCACTGTTTTACTTTCTGTATCTATGAATTTGACTACTCTACCTCAAATAAACAGAAGCATACAATATTTGTCTTTTTGTGACTGGCTTATTTCACTTAGCATAATGTCTTCAAGGTTCATCCATTCTGTAGCATGCATCACAGTTTCCTTCCTTTTTATGGCTGCATAATGATATTGTGTTGCTTCCACCTTTTGGCTATTGTGAATAATGCTGCTGTGAACATGGGTGTACAAATGTCTGTTAAAGTCACTGCTTTCAGTTCTTTTGGGTATATATCCAGAAGTGGGATTACTGAATCGTATGGTAATTCTGTTTTTAAGTTTTTGAGGAACCACCATACTGTTTTCCGTGGTGGCTGTACCATTTTATGTTTTCACCAACAGTGCACAAGGGTTCCAGTTTCTCCACATCCTTGCCAATGCTTGTTATTTTCTGTTGTTGTTGTTGTTTGGATAGTAGCCATTTCTATTATTTTGATAGCAGTGTGAGGTGATTTAACTTTTCTTAACTTTATCCTTGCTGACCAAATTTAGTAATATTCTTTTTTTTTTTTTTTTTTGAGACAGAGTCTCACTTTCTTGCCTGGGGTGAGTGCCGTGGCGTCAGCCTAGCTCACAGCAACCTCAAACTCCTGGGCTCAAACGATCCTACTGCCTCAGCCTCCCAAGTAGCTGGGACTACAGGCATGTGCCACCATGCCCAGCTAATTTTTGCTATATGTATTTTTAGCTGTCCAATTAATTTCTTTCTATTTTTGGTAGAGATGAGGTCTCGCTCTTGCTCAGGCTGCTCTCGAACTCCCGAGCTCAGAACGATCCGCCCACCTCGGCCTCCCAGAGAGCTAGGATTACAGGCGTGAGCCACCGCGCCCGGCCTCCCTTAGAGCTGCTTTTGCTGTATCACACATATTTTGAAAACTTTTGTCTCCTTTGTCATTTAGTTCAAGAAATGTTTTGATTTCCATTTTGATTTCCTTCTTGACTCAATAATCATTCAGCAGTACGTTGTTTCATTTCCATGATTTTGCATAGAATTGGGTGTTTGTGTTGGAATTGATTTCTAATTTTATTCCACTCTGGTCTGAGTGGATACATGGTATAATTTCTATTTTTTTAATTGGATGAGACATAGATGATGTCATCTATCTTAGAGAATGTTCCATGCGCTGATAAGAAGAATGTACATTTGGTAGTTTGAGGGCAAAATGTTCTCTAAATGTTTCTTAGGCCTATTTGCTCTAGAGTCCCATTTAAGTCCAGTGATTATTTATTTTCTTCTTGGAGGATCTGTCCAGTTCTGTCACTGGGATATTGAAATCCCCAGAAATTTGATGTCGTTGTTTATCTCTTTGTTTAGATCTAGTAGAGTTTGCTTTATGAATCTGGGTACACTTGTGTTAGGTGCATAAATATTTGAGATTTTTTTGTCTTCTTGATGAATTGTTCCCTTTAGCATTATAAAGACTCTCTTTGTATTTCTTTACTACTTTTTTGTTGGAAATCTATGTTATCTGATTTGAGAATGGCTACCTCTGCTTTCTTTTGATTTCCATTTGCATGGAATATTTTTTCCATCCCTTCATCTTGAGTTTGAATGAGTCCTTGTGGGTTAGATGTGTTTCCTGCAGACAACAGATGCTTGTCTTGTATTTTTTTTATTACAGCATATTATGGGGGTACAAATGTTTAGGTTATGTATGTTGCTCTTGCCCCCCCCTCGAGTCAGAGCTTCAAGCGTGTCCATCCCCCTGATGGTGCGCATTATACTCATTATGTATATATATATACCCATCCCCTTCTTCCCCCTCCCATCTGCCTGACGCCTGATAAATGTTATTCTTATATGTGCACTTAGATGTTGGTCAGTGAAACCATTTTTCTGGTGAGTACATGTGGTGTTTATTTTTCCATTCTTGGGATACTTCACTTAGTACAATGAGTTCTAGCTCTATCCAGGAAAATACGAGAGGTGCTACATCACCATTGTCTCTTATATCTGAAAAGTACTCCATGGTAAACATATACCACATGGTATTAATCCACTCATGTATTGATGGTCACTTGGGTTGTCTCCACATCTTTGCAATTGTGAATTGTGCTGCTATAAACATTCGAGTGCAGATGTCTTTTTTATAGAATCTTTTGTTCTTTTGGGTAGATGTTCAGTAATGATATTGCTGGATAAAATGGTAGTTCTACTTGTATCTCTTTAAGGTATCTCCATATTGCTTTCCACAGAGGTTGCACTAGTTTGCCATCCCACCAGCAGTGTATGAGTGTTCCTGTCTCTCTACATCCATGCCAACATTTATTGTTTTGGGGCTTTTTGTTGAAGGTCATTGTCACTGGAGATAAGTGACATCCCATTGTGGTTTTGATTTGCGTTTCCCTGATGATTAGAGATATTGAGCAATTTTTCATATGTTTTTTGATCATTAGTCTGTCTTCTTTTGAAAAGTTTCTGTTGATGTCCTTTGTCCACTTTTTGATAGGTTTATTTGATTTTTTTTTTCTTGCTGATTTTCCTGAGTTCTAAGTAGATTATAGTTATCAGCCCTTTATCGGATGTGTAGCATGTGAAAATTTTCTCCCATTCTGTAGGTTGTCTGTTTGCTCTCGTGACAGTTTCTTTGATAATTTCTTTTTAATTTGATCAGGTCCCATTTATTTGTTTTTGTTGTTGCTGTGATTGCCTTTGGGGTCTTCTTCATAAATTCTTTGCCTAGGTCAATGTCTAGAAGAGTATTTCCAACGTTTTCGTATAGGATTCTAATAGTTTCACACCTTAGGTTTAAGGCTATTACCCAGTATGAGTTGATTTTTGTGAGAGGTGAAAGGTGTGGATCCTGTTTCAGTCTTCTACATGTAGCTATCCAGCTTTCCCAGCACCATTTATTGAATAAGGATTCTATTCCCCAGTGCATGTTTTTATCTGCTTTGTCAAAGATTAGATGGTTATATAAGGATGTTTTATATCTGAGTTCTCAGTTCTGTTCTACTGGTCAATGTCCCTGTTCTTGTGCCAGTACCAAGCTGATGGGTCGGCAGAATCAATATTGTTAAAATGTCTATACTACCCAAAATGATCTACAGATTCAATGCACTCCCTATTAAAATGCCAATATCATTTTTCACAGATATAGAAAAAATAATTATAGGCTTCTTATGGAATAAGAGAAGACTCAGTATAGCAAAAGCAATTCTAGGCAATAACATCAAAATGGGAGGTATCAATTTACCAGACTTCAAGCTATACTACAAGGCTATAGTAATTAAATTAGCTTGATACTGGTCTTGTATTTTTTTTATTCAATTATCCATTCTATATCTCTTCAATGGGGAATTCAAGCTGTTCACATTTATTGAATGATGGATAATTTGAATGCATTTTTGTTCATCCTGTTTAGTAGAACCTTGTTCTTTTTTTAATCTCTTGAGCCATTATTGTACATGAGCTCTGAGCTTTAGCTTTTGGATAATTTTACACTGATGGGTTTCTATTGTATTGTTCAATGTATATTGCAGTTCTGAGTACTTCCTACAGGGCAGGATTTGTCTTGACAAATTCCCTCACTGTGTATTTGTCTGAAAGTCTTTAGTTCTCCCTCATATAAGAAACTTAATTTTGAAAGATACAAAATTCTAGGCTGGCCATTGTGCTGTTTAAGAACACTGAAGATGGAGTCCCCATCCCTTCTGGCTTGTAAGGTCTCAATTGAGAAGTCTGCCGTTATCCTGATGGTTTTTCCTTTGTTATTTATATGATGTTTTTACCTTGTGGCTTATAGGAGTTCCTCCTTACTGTTAATTTTGGACAGTCTGGTGACTATGTGTTGTGGTAATTGACGCTTTGTGATGAATCTCCCAAGTGTCCTTTGCGCTTCTCGTACCTGGATATCTAAATATCTAGCAAGACCAGGGAAGTTTTCTTCTATTATTCCCTAAAATAGATTTTCCAACGCTTGTGTGATTTCTTCTTCAACCTCAGGGATTCCTAAAATCATTATGTTGGGCCTCTTTACATAATCACATATTTCTTGTAGACTTTGTTCCCTCCTCTTAATTCTCTGTTCTTTATCTTTGACTGACACGTTTAATTTGAAGGTGTTGTCTTCAGGCTCTGAGAGTCTTTCTTCTGCCTGGTCTAGTCTATTCTTAATACTTTCTACTGTGTTTTGGGTTTTCTTGAATGAATTTTTCATTTCCGAAAGTCCATTTCATTTTTTCAATATTTTAATTTCTTTAGTAATAGTTCATTCATTTCCTGAATTTTTTGTGTGGTTTCTTTGTGTTAGTTTTCCAATTTCTTTTGTATTTTGTGGAGCTTACTTATATTCCGTATTTGGAATTCTTTATCTGTCATTTCAATATTCTGATTTTGGTTGGTTTCCATTGCTAGAGAGCCTGTGTCCCCTTTTTGGGGTGGCCTTTTGCTCTGATTCTTCATACTTCTGGAGTTCTTTTGCTGATATCTTCTCATTTGGAGCACCTGTGGCTGCTTGGTTTTGGATTTACTTTTATTTAGATAATGTCACACCCAGTTTAATCTCTGAGCTATTAGGTGGTGATTGTAGGTAAGAATCAACAACATTCTGTATTATTATTCAGTCAGAAAGTGCTTTGAAGTGGGATAATTGACTTCTCTATGAGTAGTTAGCATTGGCATTTGCCAGAAGGAACAAGCTGCAATGTTGTTTTGCGTCTTGTGATCAGCTCTACTTCCTCAGGAGAAGCCCTAAAATGCCCCATGTGGTGGGTAGGGCCCTGGAACTTCAGGTGAGTCCTAATTCTTTGCTGCAGCAAAAGCTGGTGGGGAGTGGGGTTAGATGAGTCTGGGTTGGGGGAGATTGCCCTCAGGCTCCACAAGACCTGGCAAAGTATCTGTTTCAGCAGGAGTCTAAGGTCTGTTCCCAGCTTCTGGGCAAAGTTACCTGGGAGGGGCCGCTGTGGCCCCACCCAACAAGAAAGTTGGCTTGTGGAGGCAAAGCTGAGATTCACAATCTGGGAGTCTGGAGTGGGCCTTGATCTTCTCCATCCTCCCCTGCTTTGAGATTTTGTCCCTGGCTCCTGGCATCTGCTAGCAGGCAGCAGCTCAAGCCAGCTGGGCTTCCCCATGACTGTGATGCAGGCTGGGAGGTTCCCTGGCCAGGATCCCAGCCTGAGCTGAGAGTGCAGACCTCCTGTTGGGGGAGGGGTGCCCTGCAAGCATGTTGCATCTAGGATGCACACTGCACTCTCCCCTCATTTGTCCATGCAGGGTGACTCGCTTCCTGATACTAATTCGCAAATCTCCCCTCCCTGCCCCCGAACAACACAATAAAAGCCTGAGGGTATGGGCTTTGGCCTGCAGGTCCATCTCCTGGTCCCCAAAGATCAATCCCTGACCATATCAGGGAGAAGTGTGCTGGTCCTGAGTTGCCCACGGGGTGCCCAAGTCGGTTAGATGTCCCTACACCTTGGGGCATGCCCAACTCTGATGGAGTTGCCAGGCAAACAGCACCAGGGAGGGCTGATGGGCAGGGAGCTCACAGTACAAGCACCCTTCAGTCTGATGCAGGACCCCAGGAGGAAAGGTCTGAGCCCCACTCTCTGTGAAAGCCTTGGTGTGGTGGCTCAATTGTCTCTCTTGGCAGCTATAAGTGGGGGTGAGGGAAGGGGAGAAAAGGAGTCTGGATGGAGGAAAGCTAGCACTCTGGTCATGCCTGTACTCCCTCCGGGAGGCTGCCCACCCAGAATGTCCAGGCACTGGAGTCATGCAGGTCACCTGGAACCGACTGGACAGCTGTGGCTCCTGCAGTGTATGCCAGAGTTGGAAAATGTCTGCGTGGAACTGAGTGAGATGAGTTGCAGCCCCCTGGGGAGGACAAAGGTGTACAGAGGGTAGAAAAGTAATATGGTGCCTGCCATCCAGGCTCCTGTGTGGGGGGCAGGAAATGCTCCCAGGAGGCTGGGAGCCTGGTGCCCTGTCCACAAGAAGCTCCCAGCTCACTGGACGCAGCAGTCTCTGTGCTTGTGTGGACAGAAGGTATCTTCAGCAGCTCAGGAACCCACCATCTGTCAGAGATGCGAGGCGGTGGAGAAACAAACTGCTTCACCTACCCTTCTCACTGGACTCCAGGGGTCTTGGGGGTTGATCTCTGTCAATACCTTGGTCCTTCCTGCTCTGCTCTGCTCTGCAACTTCTTCCCATGGAGTCTCTGGTATGTTCTGGCATGTTTCCCCCGGAATTATATCGGATTTACGTTTATTTATTTGTTTGTTTGTTTTTACTTTTTCATCTAAAACTTTTTGTTCTTTCTGAGATGATCTGGGATCTGGTGTCTCTGGTCAGCCATCTTGACATAACCCTCAAGGTTCACATCACAGACTGCATCAGCTCAGGGCAAACACCTGCAGAGGACACAGAATCTGGGGAGAATGGATGTAGAGCATGATGCTCACTGTATCTTGGCCCTCAACTCTGCCACTGCCACCTCCTCTTCCACCCTTCCCCAATCTGCTCCCCTGCATTCCCACCACTATTTCAGCTCCATGCAATGGTGAGCCTTGCAGCTCCCCAGGAGCAGCACTGACCCACCAAGGGCCCACCTGTGCTCCATTGCCTATGGACTCACCTCCAATTGGCGGCTGTAGGGTGGCTGCAACAGCTGTTGCACTCTGGCTGCTTCCCTGCCTCCCCAAGCTGGATCCCATAGAGCTGGAGAGGAGGAGGCAGGGAAGAACACAGAGGCCAGCCATGCAGTGGACTGAGACTGTCCTTTCTTTGTTGAGTGGTCTTGTTACCCTTGTGGAAGATCATTTGGGCATATATGTGAGGATTTATTTCTGGGCTTTCTACTCTATTCCCTTGGTCATTATGCTAGTACAATACTGTTTTGATTACTATAGCTTTGTTATATGTTTTAAAATAGAAAAGTGTGAGTGCTCCAACTTTATTCATCTTTTTCAAAATTGTTTTTGCTACTTGGATTCCCTTGAATTTCCATATGAATTTCCATGAGAATTCTTCCTTGCCAACAATCCAAGTAATCTATTTCCTTTTAATTTATCCAGGCCTTTTAAGAGAATAAATCTTGTTCCTCACGTCATTAGATATCCATTTATATTTATATTCAGTGCTCCAAATGCTATAATGTGCAGAATGCCTGGTTTTAGAGAAGAGCAATAGAGGAGCTTGAGTGTTGCTCCATCAATGAGGCCTATGAAAATTGAAAATTTTTTTCTTTTTTTTTTTATTTCAGCATATATTGGGGGTACAGATATTTAGGTTATGTATGTTGCCCTTGCCCCCCTCCCCCCCTAAGTCCAAGTTTCAAATATGTCCATCTTTCGGGTGGTGCGCATTGCACTCTTTGTGTATGTATATACCCGTCCCCTCTCCCTCCTCCCCCCTCCCCCTCTCCCCTGCCCAACATCCAATAGATGTTATTCTTATATCTGCACTTATGTGTTGATCAGTTAATACCAATTTCATGGTGAGTACATGTGGTGCTTCTTTTTCCATTCTTGGGATGCCTCAGTAGAATGCGAGATACCTTAAAGAGATACAAGTAGAAGTACCATTCGATCCAGCAATCCCATTACTGGGCATCTACCCAAAAGAGCAAATGATGCTGTATAAGAAAATTGAAATTTTTGCACATCACTGATCTCCCAACATTTAGGACAGTTGTATATTCTTGATAATATTTGTTGAATGGATGAATAAAGACTGAAGAAAACAATATGGTGTGAATGAGGCCAATTCATTTAGAGGTTACCAGATGCACCCTCCTATGTGGGTATTTTTCCATTAATTGATAAATTATCATCAGAATTATCCATGAACATATTTATAAAAATTAAATATTTATACAAGGTTTATAAGAAAAAAAATTCTCTACATTCTCTACCCCATCCCTTTCCACCCTGTATTCCTGCTCCCAGAAACAGTAACTATCCTCTTCTTTAGCTGTGTCTTCTGGCATGTATTGCTATACTTTTAAATAACATACTCAAACAGCTATTTTTAGGCTTTTCATTTAAAAATTGTATGTTGATTTTCTACTATAGAAGACAAAATGTACATCCTTCATACCCTCTAATAAAGTGTGAGCACATATGCACATATGTGCCCATGCACATAGACATATGCACTCACATGCATTCTTATTCTTGTTTGTTCTCTCAATAGATTTCTTGGTAAAAAAATCACTTTCATTGTTTATACTAATTTAAACAAGTCTTTAGTAACAGAATATTTCATTTTCTTTTATGTATGGCATTTGTTATCCTGAGAGTTAATACTTGTATGTATTTATTTCCAGAGGTTTTCTACATACTTTTCACTAATTATCTCCAAACGTTCCACCAGAAATGGAAATCTCCTCTCAATTCTTTTAGTTCATCAAGTAATCTATAAATTTAATTACTTTCCTTCGAGGCAGTTTTTCAAGAACTCCTCATTCTCCTGTTTCACTTTGAGCTGGAGGCTCACTAAGTCTATTGCATAGTTGTGCTTTTCTTTTTTATTTATTTATTTTTTTTGTCTCTCTTCAACAACATCCTAGAAATTTCCCTTCCTGTTTTCTATGTTGGATATCCTGTATTCCATGTTTTACTCTTTTTATATTATTCTTTCATTTTGGATGAACATCAGAACCTCAAATACATTCCTGAAAAGGGTACATGGGAGGTAAAAATGTGAGACCTTACATATCTGAAGATACTTTTCTTCTATTCTAACATTTGATTAATAAATTCACTGGGTATATAATTCAAGTTATAAATCCCTCAGAATTTTGAAGGTATTGACCTGCTATTATATTCTAGCTTGCCATATTTCTACAGAGAAGTCCAACTTTACCTTCTAACCCTTCTATTAAATTTTTAATTTCTGAAATCACATTTTATATATGTCAAGAAATCCTTTGAGTCATCTGAATCTATCCTTTTCATAGCCTTCTCTTCTTTTTCCTATTTTTGTGAGGAAAGCAAAAATACTTTTAAAAAAAAAAGGAGGGGGGAGGGATTTCCTATTCCCTTCATTGTCTCAGTTTTCTATAAATTTCTTTCACCATTTGGTTTGATTTGTTTCCTTTCTTTTTACAGATGTCAATGAGGCCAGTTGATCTAGAGGTTGGCAGATGCACCCTCCTATGTGTGTATTTTTCCATTAATTGATAAATTATCATTATCATTATCCATGAACATATTTTTAAAATTAAATATTTATCCAAGGCTTATAAGAAAAAAAAATTTTTACATTCTCTACCCCATCTCTTACCACCCTGTATGCCATCCCTTTCTTTTCTCAAATATCTCTTGACTGTGATTGTACATTCATATTTAAGAGTAAATCACATAAAACACTAATCAGAATTTGCACATAGATGATGCTTTGATGAATAAATAAATGGTTGCCATCATATGTGACAATGTGATTGGGTTGTTTTTTGGGGGAACTCCCAAGAGTTAGCATCTGTAGATCTCTTCCCTTGGGTTATTCAGTTTCCCCATAGCATAATATTCTAATATCTTGCTTCAAAGTCATAGCCTGTCTGCCAGAATTTTGGAGTCTTAATAGGGAACAGGACTTGAGTTCTCATCATTTTTATTTAGTTCCTCTGCAATTAATGTCTTTGAATTCTGCTATACTGGAAATGCTCAAGTCCTGAGTCTCTCTGGTTCAACATTTAAGAGACCAGACTTTCAGTTATCTTACAGAGTGGAGGAAAGGCAGTTCTTCATCTATGTAGAGTAGGGAGGGGACCTGGAAATCTATAACCAGTCTTCCCCCCATGTTTAAGGGTTCTCGTTCCAATTCCTGAGCATCTCTGTAGTTCTGTGTTCATATATTGGCTTTCTCTTTTTTCTTTTTTCAATTATACTATTCTATTTAATTTCAGAATATTATGGGTGTGCAAATGCTTTGGTTACATATATTGCCTTTACATCACCCAAGTTAGACCTACAAATGTGCCCAACACTGAGACATTGTGCACCATACACATTAGGTGTGAATTTACCCATCTCCTCCTCTCCCCTCCCACCTGTCTGACACCCTACAAATGTTACTTCCATATGTGCACATAAGTGTTGATCAATTAGTACCAATTTAATGGTGAGTACATGTGGTTCTTGTTTTTCCATTCTTGTGATACTTCACTTAGTAGAATGGGCTCCAGCTCCATCCAGGATAGTACGAGGGATATAGTTCATCATTTTTCATGGTTGAGTAGTACTCCATGGTATACATATACCACATTTTATTAATCCACAAATTATTGATGGACACCTGGTTTGTTTCCACATCTTTGCAACTATAAATTGTGATGCTATGAACATCCAAGTGCAGATGTCTTTTTTATAGAATGTCTTTGTTTCCTTTGGCTAGATGCCCAGTAATGGGATTGCTGGATCAAAAGCTAATTCTATTTTTAGCTCTTTGAGGTGCCTCCATATTACTTTCCATAGAGGTTGTACTAGTTTGCAGTTCCACCAGCAGTGTATGAGTGTTCCCATCTCTCTGCATCCATGCCAACATGTTTTGTTTTGGCACTTTATGATAAAAGCCATTCTCATTGAAGTTAAGTGATATCTCATTGTGGTTTTGATTAGCATTTCCCTGATGATAGACATGTCGAGCATTATTTAATGTTTTTGTTGGCCATTTGTCTGTCTTCTTCTCAAAAGCTTCTGTTAATGTCCTTTGCCCACTTTTTAATGAAGCTGTTTGATTTTTTCTTGCAGATTTTCCTGAATTCTATATAGATTCCAGTTATCAGTCCTTTATCAGATGTGTAGCTTTCAAATAATTTCTTCCATTCTGTAGGTTGTCTATTTTCTCTGATGATAGTTTCCTTGGCTGTCCAGAAGCTTTTTAACTTGATCAGATTCCATTTATTTATTTTTGTTGTTGTTATTGCTTTTGGGATCTTCTTCATAAAATCTTTGCCTAGGCTGATGTCCATTAGTGCTTTTCCAGCATTTTCTTCTAGAATTCTTATGGTTTCATGCTTTAGGTTTAAGTCTCTTATCCATTGTGAGTTGATTCACTACCTTTCACAATAGCAACAACAACAAAAAAAAAAATACCTAGGAATATATTTGACTAAGGAAGTGAAAGACCTTTATGGGGAAAACTACAAAACGCTGAGGAAGGAAATAGCAGAGGATTTAAAAAGATGAAAATACATCCCATGCTCTTGGATTGGCAGAATCAACACTGTTAAAATGTCTATACTAACCAAAGTGATCTACAGATTCAATGTAATCAATATTAAAATACCAACAACATTTTTTGCAGATCTAGAAAAAATAATGCTATGCTTCATATGGAACAAGAAAAGACCCCATATAGCAAAAGCAATTTTAAGCAAAAAGAACAAATTGGCAGGCATCAATTCACCAGACTTCAAGCTATACTACAAGGCTATAGTAACCAAAACAGCATGGTACTCGCACAAGAACAGAGACCTAGATCAATGGAACAAAACTGAGAATTCAGATATAAAACCATCCTCACATAGCCATCTTATCTTTGACAAGGCTGACAAAAATATACACTGGGGAAAAGAATCCTTATTCAATAAATCATGCTGGGAAAATTGGATAACCATATGTAGAAGACTGAAACAGGATCCAAACCTCTAACCTCTCACATTGGCTTTCTTTTGAGTTGCTTCCATGTTACCCATCACTTCTTGGTTTAGGTTTCAGCTTCTTATGGTTTGCCAAATCATATTTCTTCCTGTTTCAAAAATTTTTCCATTGGCATCTTTCTCTCTTTCTCTTTTTTTTTATGGGTTAATGTCCCATCTAGTCATTTTTCACAGCCATTTTATTAAGGTGTGAGGAGAAAGGAGAAGTAAGTATTTGATTACAATCCATAAAGTTTTACACTAATATTATTTTTCTAAACTTTTTAAACTTTACTTTCTGGAGATAACAATATTATATTTAAAAAGAAATTTTTATAATGACCCCTAAAAATCAAGGTTTTCAAACCTGGTGAATGTTGGCCCATATATCACTAACTCACTAACATAAATAGTTTAATTTCCTTTTAACTTAATTTCTAATTTCATTTAGTCCATTAAAATCACCTACTTTATCATAATTCATAAGGTAACAGTCTCTATTAAAGATTCAATAAGGGGAGGACACCTAGTTTTAAACTATCAAGCCTGTCAAAGCAATTAGAATGTGTTTGATTTTTGTTATTTGAAAATATTACATATCTTATTTCAAAAAATGGGAAATAAATTGTGCATGGCAAATAATTCATTTTAGTCACAGTTTGATTATAAATGTTCATTTTATCGCTAATTTTTGATGTAAAACTACTAGCTAAAAGCATAAGAAAGAGGTAATATATTATTCTGTAACTGCCAACATCAACTGGGTCAGACGTATACTCTGTACTTTTCAATAAAATTCTTTTCCTTATATCTGAAATGAATTGAAATGTACAATGCACCTAACACATTGTAAGAATTCAAAAAAGAGGACCCTCATGCTCTTCCTTTTCTATTATTTCCATTTGCTTACTACCAATATTGCTTGTTACATTGTACATATGATGAATGAAAAAACCATTTTACTTTACTCATTCATGTCATCTAAGTTGTGTTCGAAATCATTAGAATTTCATTAATTCATCAGAAGTGATTTAAAAATGCATATCAATTTATCTTATGAAATACCTTAAGATAAAAATTGAGTGGAAATTCTATTATGTCATTTGTCAAAACACATCTCAAACAGTTTTCATAAAAAATCTATTTTTCAGGGTCATCACTGATTTAAAGGGAGATGTGCAACTTAGATTCCATCTTCATGCTGATTTCCAGCAAGAGATGAGGGTTATATCAGCTGATGTATCCAACAAAATCAAAACGCTGTATAATGTTTACATAATACTCCATTTAAAATAAATCGAACAAAATTATTCAATATTTGAATCTGGCTTCCATCACTTTTTAAATAATAAAATAATTTGGAAATGATGCTGTAATAGAATCCATTAGAGGACCCTATTTGGTTTCATGCTGTAGATAAAAAATATTCACACACTCAATATATATACTCAAAACACACTGAATGATGGCTATAGTTAATAATAATACATTATATATTTTCAAAGAGCTAGAAGGAGGATATTGAATGTTCCCAACAGAAAGAAATGGTAAATATTTGAGATGATGGATATGCTAATTACTCTAATCTGATCACTATACATTATTTGTATTGAAACATCACTATGTATAATTATTATGTAAATTTAAAAAATAAAACTAAATTTAAGAAAGAACACATACATGTAAAATACATCACAAGCAGATAATAAGCCCTCTAATGCTGCAAAATAGTCTTTCAACTCTATTAGACTCTATAGTTCAAACAAATAACTGGACATTTCAAGTTGTGATAGTAACTCACATTACTCCAACTTCCTATTTAAATACCTATGAAAACACAGAGCAAGATGTAGAACCTAAACAGTCCTGGAGTTGCTTTTAGTAGATAGTCAGGAGTATGAAGCAAAGGCTCTTAACACCTTAAAATGCTAAATATCTTTGAAAGTGACATGGCCAACCAAACATAGATAAGAAAAGACTTAGCTTGTTCTCATTCTATATCACCACATTAGTGACTCAAAGTTGGAATATAGATTAGAAATTGTGTTGGTCACTATCTATCATTCTGGAACCTTCTAAAGTTAGAGATGGTAACCCTCACCTCACCCCTTAAGTACCTCTTGCTAAATTCCTTAAGCAAACTATAATTCTCAGTGTTGCAATGGTATAAGTGATGAAAGGGACTGACCAGCAACTAAAACCTTTTTCAAAAATTTTCTAATATATTAGAGGCCAGAATACATATTTTTTTAAAAAGTACTTCACAACTAAAAGTAAGAACTCAAGGATAGGTTTGCGGTAGTTATTCATAGCAATTAAATTTATGGAGATAAATTTATATAATTATTGTAAAAAAATTAATTGTAAGACATAAAGTAGTATATATATACAATAATACTGCAATCATGAAATAACTAGGTAATAATAACAATTTAGGTCTATAATCCTAACTTATATTGACATACATTGGGAAGTACTGAGAGGATATAGTAAAAAATGTTAAATATTCCAACTTACATAAGAAGAAATAAAATATATTGTAGTTTTCTCAATTTTATAATTGTAGAAAATATAATTACAAGTCTTGTAAAATTTTGTAAAACAGACAAAAGTAAAAGGTAGCAAATTGGTCAATTTTCTTAAGATAATTTTATTTTTTTAAAAGGGACAAAATGTCAAAATTATTCTCAGCCACTGTTTGTGGGAACATAAATTGGTATAGGGTCTCTGGAAATAAATTTGCCAATATACTTAGATAGACATTAAAATAATTGTATCCATTGACTTATTGATTTCAAAATATACCATGAGGTTAAAAATCAGAGAAATCATCTAAGATATATGTGCAATAAGGGTCAAAGCAGCATTATTTATAATGAGATATAAATTTCAGTGAGTGAATGAAAACAACTAAAATATTTAACAACAAAGAAACAGATATATAAACCATAGTACATGTTGGTACTCTAACATAATGTTCACATTAAAATTATTTTTCAAAAAATTATGTAATGCCATAGAAATCCTTATGATATGCTTTTAAGTAATCTACTTTTTAGTAGATTACATATGGTATGACCTCAATTTTTGTTAAAGAAAAAATGTATGTAAAGATAAAGAATGAAAGGATGGGAAAGAGATACACCAAAATATTATTAAATCTTACTAATATGTGGTGGGAATAGAGGTGGTTTTCATTTTCTCCCTTATAACATTTTGTACTTTGCAAATTATATGTAAATGAGTGTATATTACTTTTAAAATCAGAAGAAATAAAAAGCTAAGTTACCACAAAAAAATGACTCTTTTATTAAAGGTATATTACATGTATTCCAGTGTTTCCTTTCACCTAGCCCAAGTGAAAGAACTTAAAATCCACAAATGATTCCTTCCATATATTATTGTATTAGAAGTGGAGACAACTATTCTTCATTTTTATTAATTTTTTTCTCTTTTTTTCCTCATTTAAAAAAGAGAATCTCTAAGTGTCCTTCTACTGATCCAATCTTGTTCTGGCCCACCTTCTATAACAAGTCAGGTGCCAGAGCCTTGGTTCTCTCCTCCATAAAGCACTGATTTATGGGATTCTTGGGGGAAGAAGACCAATTAATTAGGGTCATTAAATCATTTTAGTGGGTTGTAGTAGTGTGTTTTTCTTGACTTAAAACAGACTAGAATAGACAAGTCTAGAAAAGATACAGAGTAGACAAAAACAGAACAGAATAGAAAAAAACATATCACTAAGAAAATTATTGTTCCCGAAAATTTTTATTTCAGTTTTTCATACATTGATGTACTGAGTATTGAGTTAAAATGCATTTCTTAATGTGGATCATGACAAAAAATGGAGGAATGAGTTCTGATCATCTCCAGCACTGTAGAGTGAATATGGTTAACTATAATATTTTAATAATAATTTATTGTATATTTTCAAAAATCTGTAAGAGAGGATTTTGAATGTTTACAACACAAATAAATGATAAATTTTTGCAGTGATGGATATGTTAATTACCTTCATTTGATCATTAGGCATTGTATACATATATCAAAATATCACTCTGTATCCCATAAATATATACAATTTTTACAATTCAACTAAAATTAAAAAATAAAGAATGTTTGAAACTCACTGCATGAAATGATAAATTAAAATCAGAAAAGATATTTTGGCAGACCAAACTAAGTGTTCTTGCTGCTTCTGCTATAAAAATAAAAAAGATGTTGCTATTAAAGATTTGCTTAAGTTTCAAGAAACACAGTATTTCATTTGGAGATACTTCTTCCCTGTAGCTCACATTTCCATAGGAAAACAAACATGACTGAAGACTCCAGCACCGGACCTTCAAAGGAAGTATGGAACACAACACATTTCATTGATACCTTATTTCAGACTCTTCCATCAGCCAATGTCTCCATCTGCAAACCAATTACAGTTACCGGCTTTGATCCAGCAAATTAGGAAATTTACAAATGCACACTGAATTTGGAAACATATTCATGGCAAACTTAGACTTCAGCACAGTAGAAGTAGACTATAAATGCAAACATTCCAAACAGTAACTTTCAAATATATAGGTTGCAAATTGAAAACATCACAACACAGCAAACTTACAAACCTCAGATTGCAAATCACAACAGCATTTCTTTAGAAGTGAGTCAGTCCTGTTTTCTTTTGCGTAGCATGCTAAATAGCTTTTATTTCCAGAAGCATTGAGAACTGAATTATGTTAATAGGATCTTAGAGGAGACATTTTTATAGGTCTGGAATGAAAAAAGAAATATTAGTGACTCTTCATATTTCCAGTAGTGCGAACAGGTTTACAGTCAGCTACCTACTTTCTCTCAGCTGTTCTCCTCATTCTCTTCTCTGTCTCTTTACATGACTTCAAAAGAGAAAATAAAAATTAGAAAGAAAAAAAAGCTAACTGGCCTCCCTATTCTGTAGCTGTGACAGTTGGAAACTTGACTGGAAAAAGCTCAAGCTTTGAAGTCAGACTGAACCTTTGAATATATTCGTTAATCTTGCTGAATTTTAGCTTTCTTGTTATTAAAGTGGGGATGATACCAACCATATACCTACCTTGCAGGTTTGGCATGAAGATTAAATAAGATAGTGTGTTAAATATCCTCAATAAATACTAATTATCATCATTGTTTTTATTAGTGTTCTAAGTTGTCTAACTAGATGATGGAAGAACATGGGAGAACCTACATCATGGTCACAGGCTCATGCATCAACCGACATTCTCACTATTCCAAACCTCTAAAACAAACAACTTTTTTGAACCTACAAAGTGTTTCAATGTATCATTTCCTACTTTCTTCTTTCCCAGTATTGTTTCCAAATAGTTTGTTACTCAAATTTTATTTTCACTTGTTACAGTCTTTTTTTCTTCTATTATGCAATTTTTATAATATTATCCACATTCTGCAATTACATCTCCATTCCTTCTCACTTCTTATTGTCTCAGTAAGATATTAGTTTATTTTTCCTCTAAGATAATAAAAATGTGACTAGGAACTCATCATCTGTCCTTATCAAAGAGACAAAAGGAAAGTGCTAAAAGTGACAGAGAAAAAAAAAAGTATTCCATGAAGATATAATTACACATGCAAAGAGCCTGTTTCAGCTGTCTGTTGTTGTGTAACTACCTCAAAATTTAGGGCTTAACAATAATTTTATTATATCACAGATTCTGTAAGTCACAAATTCTGGCAAGGCCCAGCTGCACAAATTTTCTGTTCTTTTTTGGCCTCAACCAGTTATTCGCTTGTACTCAGATGGCAGTGGGCTGGACTAGAGGGTCCAAGATGGCTTCATTCACATGTCTGGTGCCTTAGCTGAGCTCAATAGGTGCTTTCAAACAAAGTGCCTACGCATGACCTCTGCATGTGGCCTAATACATACAACATGGGATCTCAGAGTAGTTAGATCTCTTAAATGACAGCTGAGGACTGTAAATGTAAGTGTTCCAGCAAACAAAGCAAAAGTCTCACTAGCTTTTATGACATAGCCTCAGAAGTCAGACAAAACCACTTCCACTACACTCTGCTGGCTGTTTAGAACTGCAGGAAATTTAGCCATGATTGATAATACTCAAATGATAGAGGAAAAAACTTCACAGGTGGCTGATGGCAACCAAACAATAGAGCATGAAAAAAGTAAATCATATTCAATGAATTATTTAATCACATTAAATAATTCCAACATTTCACTAGCCACATTCCAAACTATAAAAACAATATAGACAGTGTGGTGCAATTTAAAACTTTGGAATTAAAGTCCAAACATAATTTCAAGTCCTGTCTGTACATCAGGCAAGTCACAGCCTCTGGGAGCCTCCAATGTTTCATCTATAGATGGAGATTAAATAAAGTTTGCTCTGCTAACACAGCAATACACACCAACTGCTTTGAAAACAGATGCAATAAATATATGAGATAATGTGTTCCTCATAACAACTGTGCTAGATGGATTTTTAATTATTGTTTCCATTTTACAAAATATAAGGAACTGGAGTTCAAAGGGATTAAGTGTCTTACTCAAAGTTACTTAAAGCAAGCAGAGCCAAGATTGAATCCTAGATCCATGACCCCAAAGGCCTTTTAATACCATTTTACTGTACTATGCCTACTTCCTTTATTATTTTGACAATTCTGAATGTGATCATTGTAAGAAACTGCTTTGTAAACTGTGAAGCAATATATGAATGTAAGGTATCATTATTGTTATTGAGTCCATCAGCTGAGAGAGCTATAATTGCCTATAATAAGATTGATCATGTTTCATGATATATGCAATAAATGAGCTAAACCTCAAACTCTAATCCCCAAATGTTCATACAAAGCATGACTGAAAGCAAATAAAATCATAATGATCAGCCCAAAATATTAGCATAATAGAACCTAATTATAACATTTGCTCCATGGAAGCTGCTTTTATCCCCCTATTTATTATCATATATCACACAAAGAAAAGTTAGTTTGTCTCATGTCCATCATCATTTATCCCTAAGACAAAAAGGCCTCTCTCTTCTCCCCCCTCAACCTTCAAAGATAAAACAGAATATAATGAACAAGTGAATTAGAGATTCTACTCCTTTTCCTTTCTAATTTAAGACAATATGAGTTGATTCAATATGATTCCACAAGTACTAAATGTATGTCCAGAAAAAATGGGGATATTCCTTTTAGTGGGATTCTGTCAGTAGAAAAGAGATAATCTAATTTAAGTAAAATAGGAGGGAAAAAATTCAAGCTTACTGTTCCTGTACTATCCAAAACCCAGAAAGCAGAGCAGACATCTTTGAACCATTGGTATACAGAGTTTTAAAAACATTGAGGCCCCCTTTTTACAGGCCTAGCATTTCTTCTAGAAAACAAGTGCTGACATCTGAACAATAAAAAATGTTCTAATGCCATTATGAAGTACAGATTGTGAAATTCTATAAACTCAAAATAGAAAATTAAAAATTGAGCTTCACTATACTTAATCTCATTTCAGCCTAGTGACCTTTGTTTAATAGGATGTTACTTAACATCTAATCATTTAAGAAAATGAAATCTTTACTATTTTGTTGTTTACATAATTATGTCTCACTTCATCTTACTAATCTACAGAAATCAATACTGGGAATTATAACTTAAACTATCTACTCTTTTCTCTGATAATTTGTCTTTGACTTTGTCAAATGCCCTTCACAATAATATACATCTTATAAATTTATAGGACTCAATATATAAAATGTCAAGCATATACACAGCACTTTATAGTTTCTTAAACACTTTCATATGCATTATTGTATTTATAATTAAATATAATATATTATAAATAGTAATTTTCAAGTAGCCCTCATTAAAACAAAGTATCTAGGTGGTACTTGGAAAAAGAAGTAGATTTTGTATTGCACTTACTTTTTGACATTTATCGTTGGTGACTAAGACAAATATTTATCTAATTTCTATCTACAACAATTTGTCATATTTGCTTTAATCACTGTTTTCTGATCTATTATTCATAGCTCTGCAAGGTTTTTTAATCAATCAACTTACTTTTCTATTTTTTGTCCAAATAGTTTTGTCTTTTAAATATCATTCAGTATATCAAAATCCCACAGAAATCAACATTTTACCCCTTAGATTTTTTTTTAATATATCATTTGCTAGTGTTAAGAACAGATTCCTTGGCTCTTTATTTGACTTCACACTGCGTGAGTCGGCTCATCTCTCCCAATCAACTCTGCCAGCTACAAAGCCCAGGGACAGTAATATGCAAACTTTAGCTTTTCTGAAGTTGACTTTCCTATGCATAAGTATATTTAACCTTTGATTAGAGGCTTTGAAATGGGCTTAGCATAATAATTAGTTAGTTTACAAATAAAGGCATGTGGTCAATTTTGGCATGTTGTGGGTTGTTGTTGCTGAGGACTAGATGTGAGTACATTTGTGAGAGTAACTTATTTGTTTAAATTTTCCACATCCCACTGTGCCTAGTATAGCAATTGCCACATAATCATAACTCAATAAATGCCTGCTAAATTTTAATTCCATAAATCATGAAATAATTTAAAATCATAGTCTGGATTTATTGTTTAAAGATTAAACTGAAACCCTGAACTAGCCAATGTTTGGTGCTTAGTCTGGGAATAAAGACCCCCGGATTGTTTTGGCAGCTCAGCCATTGATTAATTGTGCACATATGGCTATAATAAACCTTACCTATTACATCAGTGTTGGGCATTTAATGTTTAACTCTCTATCATAATTTGAGATCTTTGGTCAAGAGCTACTACCTAACTGAAAACTATTTTTATTATACGAGCAGGTTTAGTGGCAAACTGTCATTCATACTTTAAAGTGAGTACCATTAAAATGGCAAGAAGTGATTCATATGCTCAGTTTCCAACACAGAACAAGTTTTCCAATGGCTCCAGAGTGCCTGATTATGGAAAGAAATGAGGAAAAAGCATAAATACATCCAATAAAATCTTACTTCTGTCAAACTACAAAAAAGAACACATGGGAAAACTTGACATTTTTTTTAAAAAACCACAAAACAATAATGGATAGGCTATAAAGCAGCAATAAAAAAGGAAGAGATTAAAGTAAGGCATTCAGACAATTTAAAGTAAAAAAATACAAGAAGAAAAGTCAAAACTACTTTGAGTTGTTTTGAAAAACAAATTGGTACAAATGGAGGAAATCACTTGAACTGAAATATCACAGAGCTAACATGACTGTCAACTACTTTGACAGTTTCTGTCACTTTTAAACAGATTATATTTGAGTTGGATTTTTTTTCTACAATTAAAAATTATAATTAATTTAAAATATTTCTACCACATGCAGTGTTTAGAATTTTATATGATACAATTTTGAATACAACTTTGAAACAGCAGCATCATAGAAAGTTATTAAACATTAAATCTTATTAAAAGTGAGAATCCATTAATAAATGAACATGATTTTTAAAATTTTTATTTGCAATTTTCATTTCTTGTAGTATATTACTCAAGGAAAAGCAAAGGAAATAGGAATTTCATCACAAAATCTGGAAAAAATATGAATATAGCTAAAGTTCCTTATAAACATCAACTAAATCAGTGCATATCAAACTATCTGTTTTCAAAGAGCAATTATTTTTTTCAAAATCCCCAATTTATTCCATACCAATAGTTTTGTAAAGGACCATAAAAATAAATAACTAGGAAATTAGAAGAGAAAAAATAAAAATGTGCAAAAGACATATCCACATGCTTTACATTACAGATTCAATGGAAATAAAATTACTCTATCAAATTGCTATAAAATTTTCTAAGGCTTGCTTTAAAATTCTATATTTAGCTTGTTGCAGACCAATAACAAATAGCAGTTGACAATTGTATAGGACTTCATCATATGCATCACTTATTTAAAATAAAAATAAAGAGAAAATTTTAGTAAACACATACTAAGTGAAACAGAAAGCCAAATAAATTAGGTGAAAATAAACTTTACCTACAGAAAATATTTTGTTTTATAAAATAGGGTCTGTTCTTTATTGACTTAAGTGTAAATAAACAATTAGTTTTACATGATGAGTAAAACATTCACTATAAGTACGCTACACAAAATATTTCCAAGATCTTCTCTAACCTCTACACACTATTATGTTAACCATATTTACATTCAGATATTTGAATTAAAATGATAAAATTTTATGTCACTTAGTTAACTAACTTTATAAAATTAAAATCATAAAACTTCACCTTATAAAATAAGCTTCAAATTTCATTAATGCAATAAATATTTACTGATGGCCCACTATATGCCAGCCACTATGTTAAACACTAAAGCTGTGTGTGTCAAATCTAATGTTAAGTAACGGTGGAATGCTAAACTGTTCATTCTTATGGACTCTTTTTCTGCCAAAGACATGCTAGGTGAGGCCATCAACAGTTTCATTATAATAAAATGTGGGTTGCTGTAAGTCTTAGACTGGTTTAAAAATTTTCTTTAAAGAACACAATACCTATACCTATAATTAAATTTATCCCCCATCAGATTTACAAATAATTAAAAGAGTTTTAACATATTATTTGCAAGAATGTGGGGAAACAAGCATTCATGTACTACTGGTGGCTGGGAAAACTGTTACTACCTCTTTAATGGCAATCTGACAAAAATTATCAACATTTAAATGCACATACTGTTTGATCCAGAAATCCTACCTCTAACAAATTATCCTCGGAATATCCTTGCACATGTGAGCAAAAATTTATTGCCAGAAAAGCACCTAAATATTCATCAATAGAGGATTATTTATTGACTTAATCACACACACACACACACACACACACACACACACACACACACACATTATTTTGTACTGAAATACTAAGAAGCCAGGAAAAAGAATGAGGTAGCACTGTACTGACATGAGAAGATCTCTCATTTGCTTAAGTAAAAAATTTGACTTGTAGAGCAGTACGATTGTATGAATGCATCAGAAATTTCTGAAAGGCTATTCAAGAAATTGTTGGGAGAGTTGAAAGAATTGTCTGGAATGGAAAGAAAATTTCCTTTCTGTCATATACCTTTAATTCTATTTGAATTTTTTCACCATGTACATACAGTTTTCTTATTTTTTATTTCAGCATATTATGGGGGTAAATATATTTAGGTTACATATATCGCCTTTGCCCCACCCAAGTCAGAGCTTCAAGCGTGTCCATCCCCCACACAGTGCGCACCGCACCCATTGGGTGTGTATATATCCATCTCCTCCTCCCCTCTCCCACCTGCCCGACACCTGATGGATGTTACTACTATATGTACATATAAATGTTGATCAGCTGACACCAATTTGATGGTGAGTACATGTGGTGCTTGTTTTTCCATTCTTGTGATACTTCATTTAGTAAAACGGGCTTCAACTCTATCCAGGATAATTCAAGAGGTGATCACCATTGTTTTTTGTGGCTGAGTAGAACTCCATGGTGTACATATACCACACTTTATTAATACAATCATGTATTGATGGGCACTTGGGTTATTTCCACATCTTTGAAATTGTCAATTGCACTGCTATAAACATTCCAGTGCAGATGTCTTTTTTGCAGAATGTCTTTTGTTCCTGTGGGTAGATACCCAGTAATGGGATTGCTGGAACAAATGGTAGTTCTACTTGCAGCTCTTTAAGGTATCTCCATGCTACTTTCCACAGAAGTTGTACTAGTTTGCAGTCCCACCAGTAGTATATGAGTGTTCCTATCTCTGCAAATTCACATCAACATTTACTGTTTTGGGATTTTTTTTTTACTTCAGCATATTATTGGGGTACAAATGTTTAGGTTATGTATATTGCCCCTTCCCCCCCAAATCCCCTAGTGACAGATTCAAGCATGTTCATCCCCTAGACAGTGCACATTGCACTCATTATGTATGCATATACCCGTCCCTTCCTCCACCCTCCCATCTGCCCGATGCACAATGTTATTCCTATATGTGTACTTAGGTGTTGATCAGTGAAACTAATGTGATGGTGAATACACATGGTGCTTATTTTGCCATTCTTGGGATACTTCACTTAGTAGAATGGGTTTCAGCTCTATCCAGGAAAATACAAGAGGTGCTATATCACCATTGTTTCTTATAGCTAAATAGTACTCCATGGTATACATATACCACATTTTATTAATCCACTCATGTATTGATGGGCACTTTGGTTGTTTCTATATCTTTGCAATTGTGAATTGTGCTGCTATAAACATTCGAGTGCAGATTTTTTTTTTATGGAATGTCTTTTGTTCTTTTGGGTAGATGCCCAGTAATGGGATTGCTGGATCTAATGGTAGATCTACTTGTATCTCTTTAAGGTATCTCAATATTGCTTTCCACAGAGGTTGCACTAGTTTGCAGTCCCACCAGCAGTGTATGAGTGTTCCGATCTCTCTGCATCCATGCCAGCATTTATTGTTTTGGGACTTTTTGATAAAGGTCATTGTCACTGGGGACAAGTGATATCTCATTTTGATTTTGATTTGCATTTCTAGCCATCGAATCTTTGACAAAGCAGACAAAAATATACACTGAGGAAAAGAATCCTTATTCAATAAATGGTGTTGGGAAAACTGGCTAGCCACATGTAGAAGACTGAAACAGGATCCACACCTTTCACCTCTCACAAAAATCAGCTCATGTGGGGTAACACACTTAAACCTAAGGTGGGAAACTTTTAGAATTCTAGAAGAAAATGTTGGAAAAACTCTTATAGACATTGGCCTAGGCAAAGAATTTATGAAGAAGATCCCAAAGGCAATCACAGCAAAACAAAAACAAATAAATGGGACCTGATCAAATTAAAAAGCTTCTGCACAGTCAAAGTAACTGTCATGAGAGCAAACAGACAACCTACAGAATGGGAGAAAATTTTTGCATGCTACACATCCGATAAAGGGCTGATAACTAGAATCTACTTAGAACTCAGGAAAATCAGCAAGAAAAAAATCAAACAACCCTATCTAAAAGTGGGCAAAGGACATGAACAGAAACTTTTCAAAAGAAGACAGGATAATGGCCAAGAAACATACAAAAAAATGCTCAACATCTCTAATCATCAGCGAAATGAAAATTAAAACCACAATGATATATCACTTATCTCCAGTGAGAATGGCCTTTATCAAAAAGTCCCAAAATGATAAATGTTGGCGTGGATTCAGAGAGATAGGAACACTCATACACTGCTGGTGGGACCGCAAACTAGTGCAACCTCTGTAGAGATACAAGTAGAACTACCATTTGATCCAGCAATCCCATTGCTGGGATCTACCCAAAAGAACAAAAGATATTCTATAAAAAAGACATCTGCACCCGAATGTTTATAGCAGCACAATTCACAATTGCAAAGATGTGGAAACAACCCAAGCGTCCATCAATACATGAGTGGACTGATTAAATGTGGTATATGTATATCATGGAATACTATTCGGCTTTAAGAAACAATGGTGATATAGCACCTCTTGTATACTCCTGGATAGAGCTGGAATGCATTCTACTAAGTGAGGTATCCCAAGAATGGAAAGACAAGCACCACATGTACTCACCATCAAATTGGTATTAACTGATCAACCCACAAGTGTACATATAAGAATAACATCTATTGGATGTCGGGCAGGGGGGAAGAGGGAGGGGGGGAGGAGGGGACGGGTATATGCATACACAAAGAGTGCAATGCGCACCACCATCAGAGAGATGGACACGCTTGAAACTCAGACTTGGGGGGAGGGGAAGCAAGGGCAACATACGTAACCTAAACATCTGTACCCCCATAATATGCTGAAATAAAAAAAAGAAAAAAATCTATCATGAAACAATCACATTTAGAGAAGTTTATTCAGTATGATAGGCTGCACTGCTGAAGATTCACTGTTCCTTTTATTTTATGCATGGTATTTCAATCCTCACATCCTTTTCAAGTGTT
>CAUYSK010001868.1:0-29699 GCA_963575035.1 Avahi laniger
TGGGCAATGATTTCTTGAGTAAAACCCCCAAAGCATAGGCAACCAAAGCAAAATTGCACAAATGGGATCACATCAAGCTAAAAGTGTTCTGCACAGCAAAGGAAACAATCGGCAAAGTGAAGAGACAGCCCACAGAATGGGAGAAAATATTTTCAAACTACCCCTCTGACAAGGGATTAATAACCAGAATATATAAGGAGCTCAAATATCTCAATAGGAAAAAAAAATCAAATAATCTGATTTTAAAATGGGCAAAAGATATGCATAGACATTTCTCAAAAGAAGACATAAAAATGGCCAACAGGTATATGAAAAAAATGCTCAACATCATTAGTCATCAGAGAAATGCAAATCAAAACTACAGTGAGATATCATCTCACACCGGCTAAATGGGTTTTATCCAAAGATAGGCAATAACGAATGCTGGCAAGGATGTGGAGAAAGGAAAACCTTCATACACTGTTGGTGGGAATGTGCAACAACTATGGAGAACAGTATGGAGGTTCCTTAAAATACTAAAAATAGCCCTACAATATGACTCAGCAATCCCACTCCTGGGTATATATCCAAAAGAAAGGACATCAGTATATTGAAAAGGTATCTGCTCTCCCATGTTTATTGCAGCACTATTCACAATAGCCAAGATTTGGAATCAACCTAAGTGTTTATCAACAGATAAATGGATAAAGAAACTGTGGTACATATATACAATGGAATATTATTCAGCCATAAAAACCCAAATCCTGTTATTTGCAGCACCATGGATGGAACCGGAGAACATTACATTAAGGGAAATAAGCCAAGCACAGAAAGACAAATCTCACATATCCTTACTCATATGTAGGAGCTAAATATTAAAGTAATTGATCTCATGGAGATAGAGGGTACAATGAGTTAGCAGAGGATGGGACGGGAAGTGGGGAGCAGGGAGGATAAAATGGGGCTACTTACTGGGTGCAAAAATATATTTAGTTAGATAGAATGAACAATATTTGACAGCACAACAAAGCGACTCTAATCAACAATAAGTTAGGGTATACTTTAAAATAACTAAAAGAGTGGAATTGGAATGTTCCTAACACAAAGAAATGATAAACGCTTGAGGTGATGGATACGCCAATTACCCTGATTTGATTATTACACGTTGTATGCCTGTATCAAAACATCACATGTTCCCTATAACTATATACACCTATTATGTACCCATAATAATTAAAAATGAAAAATTTTGAAAAATCATTTACCTCTATGGAAAACTATTCAGCAGTAGTCCGTAGAGCTGAACACATGTATGCTCTCTGACTCAGCAATTTCACTTCTAAATACAGATATCTAGCAGAGATGCATACGCGTGTTCACCAAAAAACTGTGTGCCAGAAGGATCATGGCGGCAACTACCCAAATGTCTTTCGGCTGTGGAATGGATAAGTAAATTGTGCTACACTCATATGGTGGCACACTATACAGCAATACAATTGAACAAACTATAACTACACACAAGGTATTAGTGTTCTATTGCTGTAAGCATATTACCACAAATTCAAGTGCTTAAAGCAACACACACTTCTGAGCTCACAGTTGTGTAAGTCTTAAATCTGGGCTTGGCATAGCTGAGTTCTCTGCTGAGGGTCCCAACAGCTGAAATCAAGGTGTGGGAAGCCAGAGCTCAGAATCTTCCTTGAATTTCATTCAGTTTGTTGGCAGATGCAAGGTCTTTTTGTGATTGGAGGACTGAGATGCCCCATTTCTTTGCTAGCTGCCAACCAGGAGCCACTTCCAGCTCCTAGAGGCCTCTGCATTCTTTGCCTTGTGGCCTCTTCTATCTTCAAAGCCAACAACAAAGAATTCCCCTCATATCCATCCCTGTCATGATTCACATCTTTCACCAGGAAGATCCCCGTCCCTTGTAAGGGCTCCGTGGATAATGCCCACTGAGGACAATTTCTTTATCTTAAAGCCAGCTGATTTAGGACGAATTCATCTGCAAAATCCCTTCAAAGCAGCACCTAGATCTGCATTCAGTTGAATACCTGGGAGAATGTGTGTATGAGACTGGGTAAGGAATCTCGGGGGTCATCTTGTAATCCTGCTCACCACACATAACAACATGGATGAATCTCACAACACGTTGAGCAAAACAAGCCAGACACAACAAATACATAATTCCATTTATATAAAACACGTGAACAGGAAGTGCTTACTCTTGAGTGCGTAGTAACTGGACAGGAGCATGAGGGGGCTCCTAGGGGGCCGACAGTGTTTTTGTTTCTTGATCTGTGTGCTGGTTGCATGAGCATCTTCAGCCTGTGAAAACTCAGTGAGCCAAACATTTATGAGTCATGTACTTTTCTGTAAATGTGTTATACCGCCATTAAAAGTTCTTAGGATAATTTGGATTTATTACTTGAAAATAAATTTGTTTTTCCAAGGCAGCATGCATCCAAAGGCAAGTATCAGAGTGAGTCCCTGATGGGGTGGAGAATACGTAGGAATAGACAGGGACTGAGAGTGCCTTGCTTGGAGTGAAGATGATGGTACCTCACAAACCCTACACTGGAGTGTCAACTAGGTGAAAAATTAGTGCTGTCGACTTGGAACCTGTGTGCAGGACCTGCTATGTAATTTATGGGCCCCAGGGCAAACGGAAATGCAGGCCCCTTGTTCAAAACTTTGAAGACAGCGAGAGTGAAGCATTTAAGCCAAAAATGATGGTGGCGGTGGGGAACAGGTCTCACTCCCATGAAGCCAGCCTGACTGTATGTATGGGAGAAAGAGCCACATCTCAGAATCCAAAGACTTCTTGCTAGGTGAGTTACCTTGGGCAAGTAGATCTTTGGTCCTTTCAACTGGAAAATGGGTTAGCCAGAGGCTAGGAGGTGAAAATTCATTAATACATGCGAGTGAAGCACTTTTCGATGTCTAAGGCCAAACAAACGCAGAGATTATTACAATGGTGGGCCCTCTAAATTTTTGAGATTTTAATCGGTTAAAAAGCCTACCTGTGATCTTGCAGCTAAATACACAAACTCTTGGTAGACTGTACAATCCACATCTGCGTTCTGAATGAACACAAATCCCAGATTATTGGTGGAACCCTAATCATGAGATTTTACTGTGCATGCCTTGATCTTTCCAGTCCGAAGAGGAAGCTAGTAAAGGCCAACGTCGAGTATATTGGAGTCTAGGCACATCCCCATCAAAGTTCTTTTTCTTGCTGAGATGAGATTTGAATTTCAATCAAGTTCCAAGTTGAATCCCTGACCTGACTCTAGAACCTCCCGGAGTGTCTGCAGGGTCCTGGGAAGGGGCACCCTAGAATCATCCAGCCCGGACTCAGTGGTGAACGCTGCGGCACGTGAATCCCAGGTGCCCGGAGACTCTGCGGTGCCAGGATGACAGGGCTGTCGCCTGGCATGCGGGCTGGGGCTGGGGAATGGGGATGACATTTCAGGGCAAGTATTTGTGAAGAGGCACGACATTCACATTGCATTTCTGTGATTATTTTCCCTGGTGTGCACTCTGAAGCACAAATCTTTCCTGATGTAGTGACTTACTAAAGCTTTTGGGGACTGTGGTACTCGAAGGCTGCCGGCTGCCTGACCTAAGATTTACGAGTGGTTCCAAGGATGAGACAAAGTCCCAGTGTCTCGGTGACAACAGAGTCTTTGACGAAGGGACACAAACTGCCGCTGGGGAGAGAGGAAAGGCCTGTGGCGGGGGCGGGCAGCCCCTGAATTTCATCCCTGCAGGAGTTGGGCGCCCGGGGGCAGGCAGGCAGCCCCGCAGGCCATCAGCATGCAGGCGCCGCGCGCGCCGTCCTTGAAGGGCTGCCCAGCTGACCTTGCTCCGCTTTCTCCGGAGAAATCTCTGGGAGAGCGCGAGGACGAGGCCATCGCGGTGACTCAGTGCCCTGCGCGCCGCATGCAAATGCTCCCCTCCGGCAAGCCCAGCTCCGCAGCCGCGGCTTCCCCTTCTTGCCCTCTTTTTAATTTCACGATTCAAACCCGGCGTTTTCCGCTCCACCCCACCCCCTCTCCACGGCCCGCCTGTCATTAGTCAGACTGTAAGGGTGTTTTGTCGCCCCCCACCTCCATCCGCAGAACTGAAGGCCAACCTTCGCGATCCCTCCCTGCGGGCCCCGGCATCAGACCTGGCCCGCCCCTGGCAGGGCACCGCGCGCCGGGCGACGGCGATCCGGAGTGGGACCGGAGGGGGCGGTGCGCGGCGTGCAGGGGCGCACCGGCGGACCGAGCCCGGGCCCCGCTCCCCATTGGCCGCCACCTCGGCGGGTGGGGCGGCCTCCGGCTCGTGGCACCTGGCGTCGCCCCTCCGCGGGGAAATCGGCGGCTGCCCAGCATGGGCGCTGGGCGTTAAGGCATCCGGAGGGAAGGCCCGGGGCCGCGGCAGAGCTCCGTGCGGTCGGCCCGGTCCTGCTCGCCGCCTCCTCGCCTGCGACGCTCGGATGCCCCCAGCTCCTGCCACTCCGGCCGCGCCAGCAGGAAACTTTGCCCCGCAAAGTCCCCCGCCTGCCTGACCGCGCCGTGCGGCGCCTAGTCGGCCGCGTGCCCTCCGGGGCCCGGGACCCGGCGCGTGATTGCCCCGCCGCCCCGTACCCTGCGCCCGCGGCGCCCCGCCGCCAGGATGCGCTACGCGGACCCCTCGGCCAATCGCGATTTGTTGGGGAACCGAACTTTGCTCTTCATCTTCATCTGCGCCTTCGCCTTGGTGACCTTGCTGCAACAGATCCTCTATGGCAGGAACTACATCAAGAGGTAAGAAAGTCCGAGAGAGGGTGGGATGCGCGGTGGGCGATCCCCCAGGTGGCGGTCGCAGCGTCGGCCGCAGCGTCTCCAGGGCGAGTGACAGTGGGGTCTGCACTTATCCGCGAGCACTGCCGCGTTAGGCTTGGGTCGTGGCATTTCGAAGCGCACCTCTGCTCCCAGCCGGAGGAGAGCGCCTGCCCAGCGCCGGCTGCAAGGCCCCGACAACTTTGTTCTGCTGTGAAAAATGGGGGGGGAGACGGGGCAGGTTGGAATTCCAAGCAGCTGGGCTGACAATAAATCCATTTGAATGCCCAGAGAGGCCGCATGGATCTCTGTGCCCCAACCTGCAGTCCTATGGCCATTTGGTTGACCTCCGGGGACTAGGGGGGATCAAAATCGGATAGATTTTTTTTTTTTTAACTCGTGAATCCCGAACTTTTGTAGGGACTCTTCGGAGGAAAAGCGTTTTCCCCGCAGGAGCGTTGGGTTAGGTGGAGGTGGTAGTGGACTCTGGCCGCGCGGTAGGGACAGTGAATTCTTACAATTCCATAAGCCACCGGGTCTGTGAAACTCACAACCTGATTCCTTGTGAAACAGATGTGGTTTCTTTTGGTTTTTTTTGTTTTTTTTTTTTTGTTTTTTTCTCATCCTTAGCGCAGAAGGTCAGAGCTACAGCAGAAGTTAACCCCTACCCTACCCCCAGCCAGGGCAAACTCCTTTAAGAGAAAGAGCAGTAGGAGGTGTCAGAAATTCAATTTGGGCACAGACTCAGTCTCTCTGTGGAAGAAACACCGAAATGCCAACCGCTTCCTTCTGCAGGCTCTGCTGGCTTCGGGAAAACGCTTAAGGTCACCGTGCCTGGTTTGAGAGACGGACAGATCTGCTCCCCACTACTCCCGTATCAGAACCTCTCTTGGAAAGGGCCCCGGCTCCTGTCTGCTGGAGCCTTTTTCCTTTGCTGCCAGTGTCTCCCTGCACTCACGGCACCCTCTCCCACTCCCTTGGACTGATAGGAAAAAAAATGCCTCTCTAGCTGTGTAGGCATGCCGTCTTCTCTCAACTTGCAAATACTGACACAGTTGTTCTCTTCTCATCCTTTGGTTTCTACATCAGTCTTGTGTGCTCCCAATCTGGGCTGCCCACGAGGGTGGGAGGGTGAGGACTGCTGCTTGGTGTCTGGCTCTAGGAGGAAAGCCAAGCAGTTAGGCTATGGACCTCCCCCAGAGCTGAGTAGGATGAGGTACCCTGTCGCAAATATTTGTTTCCAGCCAGTCACTGCTCCGGACCTTCCCAGAGAGCATTCTTCCTTGGGTGGCGGCAGCTCATGAGCTCTGTATGGCTCTGGTGTCCCCTGCATCCTCTTTTGTTCACTGTAACCCTTAAGGTGAACCTGTGCAAGGACAGCTGGGTCCCCAAACGGCCTGTGACAGCCCTGCAGACCCATTGCCGGCTGCTGTCTTGGCACTTGCTCTTCAGCAGTGTGGCTCTGGGTTCCTGTCCCCTGCTGTCACCTCCCCAGAGTTGCTGGGACTGCTGGGATTCCTTCTTCCGTGTCAGCAGGGGGAGAGTATCAGTGCCCATGGCAAGTGCCAACTGAATTACTACCTGCTCGCCACCTGGCAAGCCCTCCCTGGTCTTGGGTGGGTGGGCTAGCTGCCCAGAGTTCAGCAGGCATACAAGGTGCTTCCCATCCTCCCTCGCACAGAGACCCGACCCCCTAAATCTCAGAGATGCCACCTTGCAGGCCTCACTCCAGGAACTGGGGTTAATCCAGTCAAGCAAGCAAAACGTGTGTGCCCGATCCTGAAAGGATGCCTGGGGGTCTGTAAGGAAGGAGAGGGAGTGGTCCTGGTGCTCAGGGGCTTGAAGTCTATTTGGGGAAACAAAATGGCCATGAATGAGCTAGGAAGTCAGTATTAAACTAGTCAGCGTTAAACTGTCCAAGAAGAGAGGCACTGATGAGCAGAAGGAGTTAGAGAAGACTGCCCAGAGGAAGTTGAACTTGAGAGGGCCTTGAAGGAAGGGTAGGATTTGGAGAGGGAAGGGGACATGCATATCTAGAACAAGGGCAGGAACACAGGGGCAGAGATACAGGTGGCACTGTCTCCTCTCACCTGTCCTACCACTGACCCTGCCTACGCTGTAGCGCTTGGCTTAATCATTGGTCAGTTCACCAGGGTGGTGGCTCTGATCCCTAACAAGGTTGTGGCTGCCACATCAATTGCACCCCTAGCACCTGCTCACCTGTCTTGTTTCCTACACCTATCGTAATTGTAATAAACTGACTCGATGTGATTCTGTCTCCTGTCTAGAAACACGTGACCAGTGTTCTTCAAGTAGAAGTCCCGGGAGGGCCTGCATCAGAATCACCTGGAGGGCATGGACACCAGCCTTTCTGGGGGTGGCTGATGGCACCCTGCCTTTGAAACAAGCTCCCCAGGTGATCTGTAACAAGCTCCTCCTGCCGCTCTGGAACAGTGATTCTCAATCACCCTCCACCCCCTAGGCAATCTGCCGAGCCATTTTTGGTTGTCAGGCTGGGGAGAGGAGAGTGCTACTGGCATCCAGTGAAAAGAGGCCAGAGATGCTATAAAGATCTTGCAATGCATAGTTTGCCCCCACAACAAAGAATTGTTCAGTCCCAAGTGTCAGTAGTGCCGAGGTTGAGAAACTCTACTGCAGACCGGAAGCTCCATGAGGCAGGAATTCACTCTGTTTTGTCCCCAGCTGCACCCTGAGCACCAGATAAGGTGCTGGCACATAATAGGTTCTCAGTAAGTAGTGGCTATTGCATAAATGATTGATGGGGATACATGTGTGTATGCAGGGGTTGTAACTGGAAGAGACACAGCGAAGAACTGGATCCAATTGATGGAAGGGCGAACGGAGGGAAGAAGGGGTAGATTTAAGGGTGGGTCACTAGCCTTGGTGAAGTGCTTTGAAGATTGAGGACAATTTGAATTTGGTTCATTGGACCATAGGAAGCCACATTTGGTCCTTGAGCAGGGTAATGACATGATAGACCACTAGGAAGGAAGGTTGTCTGGGCCTTGCACAGGAAGGGTTAAAGAGGAGAAGAGGCCGGGAGGTATTGTCACAGCCCGGTCAAAGGCAAGTACAACTTGACGCAGGGAACAGATATACTTTAGTGCCAGGGGATGCCCGAAGGCTGCTGTTCTCTGCTTCTGTGCTGAGCTGGCATAATGCCATCTCCCAAAGAGCTCAGGGACACAAAAAATGGCAGGCTCTGGCTCTTCCAGTGAGAATTTGGGGTGAGACTACACTAAGTGGAAGTGGGGGAGGTGAGTCATCGTGCACTATTTCTTTGGAGCCTTAGCCTCTCCCCATGCTGTGCAGTGTGCTCTTTGGAAAGATCCACTGGGAGCAGTAAGAGCTCTAGGGACTCCTCTGGCAAACACCTTTGCTGGGCAGGAGCGGGGAAGGCAGGGCAGTGCGATGGCTGAGGGGCTCGGATCTCTGTTGGAGAAGGTGCACACTATGGGTGAGGAGGGACAGACAGAAAACAAAGCTGCACGGTTTGCCCTTGATCTCCTTGGCTTCCCTGTGTCTGTTTTTGATTGAACAGATAATTAACAAAGATTTACTAAATGCTGAGCACCACCCTAGGTGCAGAGGACACAATGGTGCAGGCACAGTTCAAGGCCCCTGGGGAAAATGGAAAGATGCCCAGCTCATACATAAGCCACGCCTGGAGGAATGGATGAGGGTCTCCAGGATGGGGAGGAGGGATCTGTGGCCAATCGGTGTGCTTCCAGGCACATGGAGGCATTTGAGGGGGTCTTCAGGAAAGGGGTCTGACCCACAGGCACAGGCAGAAGAGGAAGGAGGGAGGATGAAACCCAGTTTGAGCAAGGATCGAAAGGTGCTGGGAAGGGTTGAGTGATTGTGCATTTCTCAGACATCAGGGCTGTGTAGCCAGGGGCAGGGGGTGGCAGGAAGGGCCAGATTCTGGAGAACGAAGTAGGGCACGTGTGAGAAGGAGCATGTCTAGGGGAGAGAGGGCAACAAGTTAGGGTCTGGGTCTGCTCAGATCCTGGGAGGCGATCTCATGGAGTTATTCAGAACTGTGGTAGAGAAGAGCCACTCAAGCATTGTAGACTTTGGAGTCACCAACCACTGAGATCAGTGTTTTGCAAACTTTTATGGTTGTAATGCGCAGTTAGAAATACATTATACCTGGGGATTTCGAACACACTCACATATACCCCCAGCTGAAACATTTTGTGAAATGATGCTTGGCCTTATTATGAGAAATGTGCTCTCTATTTTCTATTCTATTTCATTAAAAAAAATCTATTCTACTTCATTTTAAAAAATACATGAACTATTAGCCTTTAAAAGGAAGGAAATTTGGAAACATGTTATAACATGGATGAACCTTGAGGACCTTGTGCGAAATGAAATCAGCCAGGCACAAAAGGACAAATACTGTATGATGCTACTTCTACGAGGGACCCAGAATAGTCAAGTTCATAAAGATAGAAAGTAGAATGGTGGTTACCAGGGGCTGGGTGTTTACCATGGGCAGTTATCACGTAATGGGTACAGAGTTTCAGTTTGGGAAAATAATGGTTCTGGAGATGGATGGTGGCGATAGTAGCACAACAATGTGAATGTACCTAATGCCACTGAACTGTACACTTAAAACTGGTTAAAATGGTAAATTTTATGTGATGTGTATTTTGCCACAATAAAAAAAGCTTTTATAAAATCTGGGAGCAACCCACTCAATTTGATTTTACAACCCACTGGGTTGAAACCTTTAGTTAGAAAAACACTGGTCTATGTGATGGGGTTGGACGAACTCCCCAGGGAGAGAGCGGAGTGGAAAATGACAATGGGTCAGGGCACAAAGGAGAGCCTTGAAGGATGTCTGCACCTAAGGGGTTGAGAATGAGGAGCTGGCTCTGGAAACTGAGGCTGGAGAGAGGTGGAGGGGAGTTGAGGAGACGGAGGTGTGAAATGAAACCAAGGGACAGAGGGGTGGGGTGTGTCATACCCTGCAGAGGGCTTGGTTGGGGTGGGGCTGATGTGTCCATTGGGTGGCAACAGAGGCAAGGACAGTCTGGAGAGAACAGTGGGGACAAGACCCTCTTTTCAGTGGTGAAGGAGTGTGTGGGGAAAGGGAATGTGGAAACAGGGAGCACAGATCACTCTTTCTAGGTGTCTGTGCTGAAAGAAGAAAGAGTTAAAGGAAGGATTTTCTAGAATGAGGGGCATGGAAATTATCCGCTCTTCCTTTAGGTTCCCTA
This sequence comes from Avahi laniger, assembly GCA_963575035.1. Classification (NCBI taxonomy): domain Eukaryota; kingdom Metazoa; phylum Chordata; class Mammalia; order Primates; family Indriidae; genus Avahi; species Avahi laniger. The sequence continues at coordinate 10,037 of CAUYSK010001868.1, forward strand.
CTACCCCAAATCTCCTTCGTTAGTGCTAAAATCTATAATTTTAGGGTTAAACACTGCTTATTCATGGTGTATTATTTGTTTTATATGATGTGAGAGTCTGTCGACTATATTTTTTTAGGATACTGTGTTTCCTGTTTTTGAATAATATTGACATACGACTTTTTTTATCATAATTGTTTCATTTTCTATTTTTAAAATTGTCTATGTTATATGACCAGATTTTGGGTTTGTTGTTTTTATCTTAGATGTTTGCTTTCTATTTCATTAATTTTTATGCTTTTGTCTAATTCTGTCATTTTTCTAATTTCCTAAGTTGGATACTTATCTCTTTAATTTTCAGTCTATCTTATTCTCTAATGTAAACTTTTAAGGTTACAGAATTTTCTGCAAATATTTCTTTAATTATGTCCCTTCAGTTTGGGGAAGGATAATCAGAATTGTATTGTACTTATGTGTGCCAGATATTAGTCCAAGTGCTTTATATATTAATATACTGAATTCTTAAACAACAGTAATAGATCCTATTACTATGCTCATTTATTTTACTGAGGCACAGTGAGGTTAAGTAATTTGTTCAGGGTCATACAGCTAGTAAATACCAAAGATATTTTCATTATCTTTAATTCCAAGTATTTTCTAATTTCTATCATAATTTAGTTTTTTACTCACAAATTTAGAAATATTTTATGGGCCCAGCATGTTCCCGCTGAGCCACTCTGCTTGTAAATTTAGAAATATTTTAAATTTTCCATATACCTTCTTTTTTTACTTAACTTTTAGATTTTTTAACTCAAAGGTATTGTGGTGAGAGAACATGATATTTATGATGTTGGTTCCTTTTTTTCAACATTTTCATGTCTTTCACTCTATGTCTATTATACAGAATGTATAATAGTTACAGTTTTTATATCTAGTCTGACAATCTCTGTCTTTTACGTAGAAAGTTTAGTATATTTATATTTATTGTGATTACTGATGCCTAAGGATTTATTTCTACCACCATATTTTGTGTCTTTTATGCATCTTGCCTTTTCTGCTTTCTTGCCTTTTGGATTATTTGTGTTTCCCTGGCTTTAGTAGGAGGTTTCTAGCATGACCTTCTACCCCGGGTGAGCCCTGTGGCTATTACAGGGAAAACATGAATCACTGGGATTGGCTGATGTGCCTAGAGCAGCTTCTGGCTTTAGAACTCATCTGCTGCTTCTTTTCTTGCCAGATTATTCATCCATTTAAGAAGGCATTTTAAAGATGTTTTAATTGTTATTTTAGTGCTTTGTAGTGGGAGGATGTTACAAATTGGGTTCCTTGGAAAGGAGACTCTGAGCCAGACACTAGAGTGCAGGATGTTTATTAAGAAGTGCTCTTGGGATCAATACTCAAGAGAGGAAGAAGGAGGAAATATGACTGGGCAGAGGGAGAAACTGGGCTGTAACACAGTCCCAGAGAAAGCCTCAACCGACCCCATAGGCAGCCCTGGAGCAAGGATGGCCCTTCAGACTTGCCCAGAGTTGGGGTGAGGGGGCCAGACCTTCAACTTCACTGTTGATCATCATTGGGTGAGGGCTGTCTCTGGAGGAGGGCATAACCTTGAGCAAGGTGGCTCTGCTCACCTGATGCAATGCCCAGAGAGGGCTGTGTGCTGAGGGCTGTCAGCTTGTGGCGCCCCCACCAGGTGGGAAAGAAGTCCTTCATTCCTGAAAGGGAATCTAGGGGGCGTATCTCAGCGCCTGCCCAGAGGATTTCTCAGTCTGCCATTCTGCCAGAAATGGGGATCTTCGAATGTCTCTGGTCCCCACCCTCTCCCCAAACACAAATCTTACCCCTAATGGTCAATCTGTGCCTGAAGCCCACTCTGAAAGTCGAGCATTTCTCCCGCCAGCCAAGGGTCTTTGACGCACATCACATCTGTCCTAACTCTGGGCCTTGACCCACGCCATGTCCCCACCTGCTTTCCCTTCCTGGCTGTCTTTCAGGCCAAATCCTTCTTCTCTTTCTGTTTTCAGCCCACAGTGTTCTTTCTCATCTCTGAATCCACAGCACTTGTACTGTCTATACTAGGCACATCCTGCCCGGTGCCACCCTGTTGCTGTCTATGTGATGGCCAGCAGACAGGAGCTGAGGCTGGGCCTGTTTTGTCCTGCCTCCAGTATAGAGGATTTTCCTGTATATTCTGTCTTCCCTCCAGGCTTCCTCCTGCACCTCGAGGACACAGCCAGGCTGCCTGCAGGTGGCCGATGCAGGCCTGAGACTTGAGGACACAAAACTGGGTCGAGGAAAAGCACAGCCAGACTTTGTGCTGCCTACACGTGTGTGCGCTCCACGATCCTCATCGTGGAGCCACTCTCCCTCCACCCAGGGGACAGGCACAGCCCCAGAAGGCTGGGACCTTGGGGATGGGAGGATCTACAGAGTGTGGTTCTTGAGGGCAGGGTGTGAGGATGCCCTCGAAAGGAGAAAGGATGCTGATCTGACTGCAGCCTCAGTGCATGCTATGCAAACGGAACAACTTGACAGTTGTTCAACTTGCAACAGAGCACGTTTCTGTTGAGCACCTGCTGCAGGGCCGGGCCGGGGCCAGGCCAGCGAGGGACTCGGGGAACAGCATGTAAGGAGGCCTCCCTTTCAGGCATCAACCCTACACCTTGCCGGCCTCTCTTTAGTCCTGTTCTAGGCAATAGGTGTTAGTTTCCTGTCCCTTCCCCAAATGTCCCTCGGGGACACAATGATGCTCTCTCACTGCGGGTCCCATTATTTCTTCCTTGCCTGTCTCCCTCTCCCGTCCTTTTCTTTTTGATATTTGCATTTCCCAGGGAAATTTTACCTCTTAGAGGGTTTAGCTTCTCCTCTTTGATTTATCCAGGTCTATTCACTTCTTATCTAGTAATTGTCTAAATCTTACCTGTTATTCTAGGGACACCCTCCCCCAACACACACACACAGGTGAAGGACCCATCAAGTAGTAATATTAATTATTAATATCCACTAAGGGTTCATGAGCTAGGCTCTAATCTAAGCAGCTAATCCTAAATGAGGATTATTTCGTTTAATCCTCACCATAGTCCTGTTAAATGGATACAGTCTTCCTCATTTAATACTCATGTAGAGAGGGTAAGTGACATGTATAATGCACGCAGCTTACAAGACCCTTGTAAGAGATGTTTTATTCATCCCTGAATTCTCAGGACCTGGCACAGTGCCTGACATTAATTGTCGAATGAAAGAGTGCATACAAAGGGAATCCCAAAACTTTTTCCTAATAATCAAGAAACACTCATTAAAGGCCACTCAGCTTTGTGCTAGAGGAGAAGGGATGTTCCTAAAGAATTGTTAGGTATAATATACGTCCTTAAGGAATTTACAGAACACTTAAAGAGACAAACATGAAAAATATGTGACAGTGTATAAATAAACTCATAATTTTGTGGCAGAGGCTGTAATTCTTGCAGGCTTCAGAGGAGATAGCAACTGGGGTGGTGAGAGTAGTTGGGGAACAGAGAGATCCCCTGCCCTAGGGCTGTGTAGGAGCCTGTGCCTCTTCACCTTAAAAGGGCTGCTGCTCTGCCTGAAACAGGGTGGGGGCTCCAGTCCTGCCCCCTTAACCCCACCCTCCACCATTCCGGCTCCTTCCTCTGCAGAGGCTCAAAGGGTGCCCCAGTTGCTCCGCAGAGTCAAATTTGGGAAACACTGGACAAAGTTTAGGATTTGAGTGGAGCCTGGAGGGAACAGTAAGATTGTCCTAGAGGCTTCAAGAAGCAACCCCAGGCGTATTAGTTTGCTAGGACTGCTGTAACAAGCACCACAGACTGGGAGGCTTAAGCAACAGAAAGTTACCATCTCACAGTTCGGGAGGCTGGAAGTCCAAGATCAGCAGGTTGGTTCTTCTTAGGACTTTGAGACTCTGTTCCATGCTTCTCCGCTTGCACCTGGTGGTTTGCTGATGATCTTTTGTGTTCCTTGGCTTGTGGATCTCTGCCCTCATCTTCACGTGGCATTCTCCTTTGTGTGTGTCTCTGTGTCCAAATTTCCCCTTTTTATAGAAATACCAGTCGTATTGAATTATGGGCCCACCCTACTCCAATATGACCTTATCTTACTTAACTAACTACATCTGCAACGACTATTTCCAACTAAGGTCAAATTTCACAGATGCTGGGGGGTAGGACCTCAATATATGTGTTCTGGGGGGACACAGTTCAACCTATGACAGAGGAACCAGCAGGAGCAAAGGGCCTGGGGCAGGAATGAAATGGATGGAGAAGTTTGGCTAGACTGAGTCCCACAGGCTTGGGGGAGAGTGTGGGTGTTAACCTAGGAGGTGTGCATGCGCACACACACACAACATGCGCACACGTGCACACAATCCAGGGCATGTGATAAGGCGGAGAAACAGTACCTGTGCGAATTGAGAGAGTGGTTATGATGAATGCTTGGGAGAGTGTTTGAGGGACTCCCCCCATGTCCACATCTGTCCACGGCCCTCCAAGGAGGAGGGAGGGGTCTGCACTGTGCTTGCTGCCTGAATGCAGTGCACAGCTGGAAGGCTGGTGCATGCCACCCCCTTTTCTCCAGGAGGAGCCCCTCCCTGAAACGCATGTCGATGAAACATCTAACAAGGAGCAATTGGCAGAGGGGTGGGGACGTTGGATGGCCCTGGGTGCCCACTTGTGTGTCTCTGGCCCTGAGGCGAGTTGTGATGAGCAGGGAGCGGGTGGGCAGGCAGTGGAGGTCTGGGACACCAGGCCAGGGGCGGGAACATGTTGAGTGAGGCTGGCCTTGGGGGTCCAGCTCAGCCTTTGCAACAGCAAGGCTGGAGGTGGTCCCAGAGCTCTGCCTGGAGCTTGTTCTGCTTCTCTCTGGACCCCTTCGTGGCTGGATGGCCCCCGATGGGCACCCCGCCCCTCCCCCTGCCTTGGCACCATAAGGGCTTGCACTCCCCCTGGGACCTGTGGAACCAAGACGGCTTCAGAATCCAGAATGCCCACCTGCTCACCAAGCACCGGGGCCCAGGGGCATCCCGCTAGAGGGCGCATCCGCTTCTGTGCCTGTCCTAGCTCCTCCAGTTCCCTCCTTTCCCTTCCAGGGGGCGGATAGTCGGGGCGGGGGCGCCCGGCCTGAGGATTGCCAAGGCGGGGGTCCTTCCTCTCCTCCCTCAAGATGCTCCCACTCTGCAGGATCTTTGCCCCAAATGAAAGGCCCCCCAGGTGAACCCTGGGGAATGCAACCACTTCCCTTTCCCCTGAGGTTCTTCTGGGGGGAGTGTTGCCGCCTAGAGCTTCGCAGGAAGATAACGTGAGTCACTAGTGAGTCAGGAGCGAGCACAGGCAAGGGAGAGAGGAGCCTGGTGATTATGCCCATTAATCCTCCTGAATACCTTTGCGCTGGCAGCACCTCCGCTTTCGTCTGAGTGGACAGGTCCATCTCCCAGAAGCCCAGCTCCTCACCTGGACCTGGGGAGGGCGGAGGGCGGCAGGGGTGGGGGCAGGGCAATCTGAGCACCCCGGGAGGGAGAGAGGCCCACTTCCAGGCTCAGCCCTCCATCTCCTGGGTGGCCCAGCTGAGTTCTTTGCTCCCCAGAAGATGAAATTGGGCCCATCTGCCTCCTAGATGGCTTTGAGGACCACAGAAAGGTGGCCTGGCTTCTGTGAACCGATGCCATGTCACCCGCCTCCCTGGCCCTGGCTCATGTGGCCCCTTGGCCTTCGCAGGTGCTGGCCCATTCCTGCGGCACCGGCACCACTCCGCATTAACCAACCGGGTCTTCACCACCCACTTCCTGTCCTGCCTCGACCAGTCTGATCGGAAGAGCATCCTTCGCCCACCCCGAATGCCTTACGCCGCTTTCCTCCCTTTGTTTTCCCACAGCGCCTGTCGCCCTCTGACGTAGTACACGATTTGTCACCTGTTAGTTTATTGTCGTATCTGTCTCCCTCTAATAGAAATTAAGTGTCACTGGGGCAGGGCCTGTGGCGGTTTGTTCAGTGCTCAACCTTAGCACCCAGCCTGGTGTGGCTGTTTGACAAATGTAGAATCATGTAGTAAAATAAATATGATGTATATATAACGAGATAAAAATGGAATGAACGGGTAAAAGAAAGATGCTCTCCATCAGCTGTGAAGTACGCTGCCAGCGATTTGCTGATTAATAATAGAAGAGCGCTTATACATTTTATTTCACAGGCTTGCCTTGGTGTGAAAGAAATGCTTCACTTTTTACTTTTCTTTTAATTAAAAAGATATGCCTAAACCGTATTCACCAGTTGGTGGGAAATTTAATCTGCCATTGCTGAGGCGCCTTCCCTCCACCCTGCAGGAGGGTGTGAAGACCCTAGAAGTCTTGTGTGGAACAAAACAGTCAGGGGACTCCGTGGGCCACACTGACCTCCATTGATCTGCCCACTGCTTTCTGGAGGCTTCTAGAGCCTTACATGCAGCCTCCTGAGCTACCCCAAGCAGCTGTCTTTCTGAGGCCCTTCTCTCCCTTCTGAGGTGTGCGTGGAGAGAGGGACCCCAAATCACCCTCTTGGGCTTCCCGGTCTTGAGGAATCTCCTCCTGGGCTGTGGTCTCACCACCTCCACTGCAGCCCTCCCCAGACCCAAAGGTGCTGGCCTCCCTCCTCCCTGCAGGACCACAGTCTAGCACAATTGCTTCCCTGAGCTTTGAAGCCGTTCAGCCCCCACAACCCAGGCGGCCCTAAAGTGAGAAGACAAAAAGCCAAGCTACATTTCTGGAACCGGAAGGGAAAATACAAATGAGTAATTCAATAGATTATTCTCCCACAAAAGTAGCGACCTTTGTGAATGATTTTCTTCTCTTATTATTTTTTTCAAATAGAGCCTACTCAAGGTTAGCCTTGTAACAATAGTGAGCCCAGTCATTTGCATTCCTATTCTATGTTCTGGCCAGTGGGAGGGAAAGGGGTGGTGACAGGCGTGGACACCTGTTGCAGTGGCGAGCAGGTCTGTCTTGCATGAGACCAGAAAGCTGAGGTCGCTGACCAAGGTGAGAAGGTGCTCCAAGGTGAGAAGACCCCAAGGTGTGTTGTGTGTAGCTGACTCCTGGGACAGGATCCAGAACTTAGGTGTTGAGAGGCCTGAACTCTCAACTGGGAGTCAGGACTCCTGGGTTCCAGGCCTATCTTTGCCACCAGCTGACCGGGAGCTAACTTCGCCCTCTAGGCCTCGGTTTCCTCAGCTGTGATGGCTGACATACACAGGACAGGGGCCAGGATTCGGCAAGATGTTAAGTTAGGGGCTGCCATTGGGTGGTCCCCAGCCTACAGCATGCCATGTTTGGTCTGCACAATGTTACATGTTTGAATTGACAGCACTTAAGAATTGGGAGATTAAAAATAAAATTCTGGAATTCCAGCATCTCTTGGAAAAATGATCTGAGTGGTAACAGGAAGCCTATTTTCCCACATGTTGAGCAGAGCATACATTCTTCAGTTCTTTTTTTTTTTATTTTTTGTTGTTTTGGTAAAGACTGGGTCTCACTATGCTGCCCAGGCTGGTCTTGAATTCCTGGATTCAGGTGATCCTCCCCCGTCAGCCTCTAAAATTGCTGGGATTACAGGCTTGAGCCACCACACCTGGCCACTCCCCAGTTCTTGTTGACTTCACTTCACTCAGTCCCTGTCCCGCCTCCTCATCCCCAGGCTTGAATTTGCTCCCTCGTGGAGATGAAGTCCTTTGTGGAAACATGAAGCATGAATGCACGGTTGCACTTTTATTGGGTGTTCTAGCCAGAGTGTGTTACACTCTACAAGTTCCAAGGGGAGCATAGATGAGCTTCTCAAAGGAGAGCTTTTCAGAGAAAGCAAGGGCCTTGTGGGACTATTCCTACCTTTTAAGGTGACTGTCACAGGATGAGAGTGGCCCTCCCGTGGACAGGACGGGATCCACCAGGAAGGTAAAGGCACCTGTTGTTGGGGGGCCCACTGGCTCGAGATTGAGTTGACTCAAGGAAAAGACGTGGATTTGTTTTTGTTCTTTGTCAAGACTTGATTCAGGAAGGACTTTTGGGTCAGCTGCTCCAGCCACTCTGACTGCTGGCCCCTGGGGTCCCCGCCCTCCACACCTGGGCTGTCCTGGTGGGGTGATGGGGAGGTGAAGGGGCTGTGGGCTGGGCACAAAGATCTCGATGGGGCACAACTGCCCCTGATTTTTCATTTTTGCATTAATCCCAGCCATCGTCATCATTGTCATCCCTCCTGTTAGTGCAGCACCAAAAGAGTAACCAAAAGGCTTTTTTTGTTGTTAGAGAAATAAAATAGTTTTGTTATGGAATAAGCATTAAATCAGAATGTGATGCACATCACAGGCAATCTGCTAAGAGACTGCAAAAACAGAACGAGATCCAACCCACTACCTACATCCTCTCAAGATAAACAACTAGTCCTCAAGTGGTTGACGGCATCATTTGTCATACACAATTCATGCTCACTTTACCTGGTAGTGGGGTGACCAGCCGCGTTAGCAAATGGGCTTTATCCAGAGGAGAAACACACCTCTCCAATCTTTAGGACAGGAGGTAGTTTTGCAGCTTGGAGCAAGGTGCCCACTGAAGTTAGCCACCTACCCTCCCCCAGAAACTAGGTGCTAAGTGCAATATATTCATTGACTTTCTCACATTTCAAAGTGATGGCTCCTTGGTCTTTGAAAAAGAGGTCCCTGGGTTTTAAGCTGACAAAAGGCCTACGTAGTTTTGAAAAGGATTTATACACATTTCAAAGAGACGAGAAAGTACTTACAGGTTTCCTAAAGTGATGCTTCCAGAAAAAGGAGGGGAGTAGAAAACCTTTACACTGATTAGTCAGTCTCTTATTTGAGAAAGTTCAAGAATAACTTATTGAGGACCTGCTCTGTGCCTCTAAACAGTCTATAACATTGTCTAGGATTATAATTTCAATATTATTACTATTATTGTATTATTTTGAGTTTACACTGTTCCTACTTTTTTATGTAGTTATAAAAATAGTACATGTTCCTTGTAAAGCTTTTAGAACAGAAAAGTATAAACAAGCAGGAAAAAAATCCTACATAATCCCACTGCATGGAGACAGAGGAAGTTTTTGGCACATCTTTCTATGTATGATGTTTTGGTGGCTATATGGCCACCCTTCGTTTTGAAGCACTAGCCTTTCCCCAGTGCATTTTCTGATTCATAACAGACTTCCGACAACAGTCCATCTGGTTCAAACCTTTGTGATTTTGATAATTTCCTGAGGATAAAAATTCTGGAAGGGGTATCATTGGGACCAAAGATAGAAGTATTCTTCAGCCTCTTGATCCATATTTCCAAATTCTCTTCCATAAAGTTGGTACCAATGACTAGCCCTGAGTATTAACATTACATATATTTTGTCAATTTGACAGGTGAGAAATAAAATTGCATTGTTTTCAGTTTCATGTCTTTGGTTACTAGTGAGATTAAACCCACACCAAAATTTACTTTAGTTTATTTTTTGAAACGGTAATGTGTGCGTGTATGAGATTCAAAAGGTACAAAAGGGTGTGCATGTGGAAAGTAAGACTTCTTCTCACCCTATTATCTTTTCTGAAAGCAAACATTGGGTTCAATGCATTTACATTGTATATTATTAGACATAAGTCTCTATATGCTTGTTAGCATCTATATATCTGCTTTTGTGGACTGTTTCTATCCTTAGGTCAAGGGTTATTCCTCCACTTTGTTGAGAAAGCCGAGGCTTCAAGAGGTTCAGTGCCTGGAGTCATGTTGCTAGTGGGTGGTGGAATGTGGGCTTTGGGGGAGCCAGAATCTCTGGAATCCAGGAATCTCTGGAGGCAAGCATTGCCTGGGGATGAGGCACCTCCTGGGATGGTTATCAAAGCGCTGAAGAAAGTGGCCACCTATGGGGCGGATATTAAAAGAACATGGCAGCTGCAGGTGTGTGACTGACTGAGAGGCATTGGGAATGTCTTCTTATCCAGAAATCCAGAAATTTCTTCCTCATCAAACTGGTGCTGCTGCCTGAAATCCCACTAAAGGCTGTTTAACAATTGGGGCCATTTGCTCCTCAATGAGAACTAGCAGTTTCTGGGGTCAGCACTGCAATTCCTAGCAGGGCCCTGGACTGGCCTCCTCCAGCTCTCTGCTTTTCCTGTCCTGTCACCTTCCACCCCTAGATTCCACCTTGGACCTTACCTGCGCACAGGTGGTCATTTCCAATTAACGGTACAACCAGACTGTCAGTTCTTGAGAGCAGCCGCAGTGTCTGCGGGCACTGAAGAAGCCTGCGTGTAATTGTTGGTGGAAAGACGGCCACTCTCTTTTGGGTCTGAGCGACTAGTCGAGGGGTAAGATACTTTAGGGGCAGGGGACGGTCTCTGTGGCATTGCTGGACTATCCATTGGAAGCTTTGTCTCTTGGGGTGGGGGCTTGCCTGGGAGCACCTCTGTGGCTACAGCCCCTTCACCCACCTGGAGGGCTGGACTCAACAGTCTGGCGTGTGTGCTCGGCTGGCTTCCCCTCCCTCTCTTTCTTCTGTTCAAATTTTCCTCAAGGCAGCTTCTGGAGAGGGTGGAATTCAGGACCCTGGAGTTCCAGAACCTTGATGTACCCTCGCTGGCCCCTTTTTCCCACTTGGCTTGCTTAAGGGACCTTGACAAAGACAATTTGGGGCCCAGGTTTAGGCATAAGACCTAGTTTCTTCCCTAGGAAGGACTATAATCGTGGAGGGGTAACAGAACTCACAGAGATGGGCAGAAGTGACCACCAAGTCAGGCAGGCTAGGAGGCTCCGAGGGGGTTTGGGAGTAAGTGCTGACTTGGTTCCGAGGCAGCATGGCCCAGCAGGCTGGGCCAGGGTGGGCAGAGAGGGCCTTAGAGAAGGGATGGTGCTTGGCTGGACCTTGGAAGTGGGGGAGGTTTAGGTCAGAGGGGCAGAGGTGAGGGCAGGAGCGTGGCAGCAGCTCAGGAAGCTGAGGTTCACATGGGGGCGCCGCTGGAGGGTGCTGAGCTGAGAGCCTGGGATCTCATACTTTTGGCTCTGGGGATTCTCAGAAGGTTCTAGAGTAGAGGAGGGGTGCTGTTGGCATGCTCCTTAGGAAGCGCACTCTGATGGCAGTGTGCAGGCCACTGGGCAGGGAAGGCACGAAGGCCAGGAGACCAGCTAGGAAGCAGCTGCCTTCCTGCCCTCTACTGACCTGAAAAGTGTCATGACGACACTGGCTTCAGTCTCGCCCTCCAAATCCTGTGGGGGGCTGAAGCAGGAGGCCCTCGGAGGTGGTTAGCCAGGATGGATTCGGTTGCATTTTGTCTTGAGGCACCTGGCCAGCCTTTTGGTGACCCGGGCTGTATGCCGTGCTCTGCTGGGCTGACCACTCAGCACACCGGGTCCTGGGCTCCCGCATCAGGGGTGGGGAACCCAAGTGTCTGCAGTGCCCAGTGCCCTGGGCCTCACAGGTTCAGCCCTTTTTGGGTGGCCACTAAGTGGATCTCTGAGTGGCCACTCGCGGATGCTCGGCCCCAGGCCCACCATATGTGCCCACCATATGTGCAGGCAGATTGTGTAGGTGCCCACACGCCGTGAGTGGAGCTCTACGGACACGCCGTTTCCTTCTCCCATCGTGTGCCCCATAAAATTGCCTCCCATGGCCTCCCGTGCCAGAATTTCCATGTTAGAAATCTTGGGACTTTGGGTCTTCAGTCAAAATGGGAGAGGATCTCAGGGATGATTTAGTTCAGCCTCTCCACTTTACAATACGTGCTCTATGGTTTGTTTCATATAAAGACTTCTTTGTCTTTATATGAAACAATATAGTTGTTTCATATAAAAACAGCAGCAGCTGTAATAATATTAAAATACTGGATAATGGAAGTCTTCCTGCCACCCCCAAAGAGCATGAAGAACATGGGGTTAAAAGAGAAAAGGAGGAAACACAGTCCCTGGAGTAGGACTCTGGCTTGAATACTTTCTCTGCTCTGCGTAATATCCAGGCAGGTTGTAAATCTAATCTCCCTGGACTTCAGCGTCCTCATCTGTGAAATGAGAGTAGTAATACCGACCTCCAAGCTTTTGGGAAGATTTGAAATAACATATAAACCTATCATGGTGCTTGGAACATATGCTTTTTAATCCTCTGGCATAAATTTTAGTAAGATAATGCCTCACAATTTTTGGAGTGTATTCTTAATGAAGGTAATTCCATTCTAATGGACAACTCCACCTGTTTTTAAATTGCTTCTCTTGAGATGTCATTTTGCCTTTTGCCCTGAAATTCCCCTGCTAGTTGACTCTGGGAAGCCCAGGCTGCTTTTACCACCCTCGGATGACTGTGGGGTTCACTGTCCTGCGAGCAGGGGTGAAATTACACAGCGGTGGATTACACAACAGGGGACCTGGCCGAGCCAGGTTGTCAGCAATAAGCACAATAACAGAGAAAAGCTGAGCCTCCATGAACATATCCCAAGTTCACAGTCAGAAAATCCAGACAGAGCTATTTAAATCTGAACAGGCACGTGGCTTTTGAGGAAGTGTGGGTGTGAGGCGGCACCCTACACTTTTCAGGGCTCGGGGCCTCTGCACATCTGAATCCAGTCTTGAATAAATCAGTTTATATAAAATCTTTATATGTTCGGGTTGCTTAGGTTCAAGACAGTGTTCCATGTTAGCTTAACCTGGAAGGATGACCGAGTCCAGGAAGTTGTGCTTGGCTACTCCAATGCCTTATTAGTGATTACAGGTTTAGCATAGTTAAGCACTCAATTTTTAAAAATTATTTTAACATGCACTTTTACTATGAAAAGATGGAATACAAAAGAAGATGGAGAACAATATAACAGACATACATATAGTCATGACTGAGAATTAACAGAATTAATAAATGTTAGCATTCTGCCATATTTATTTGAAATCTTTTTCTTCTTTTAAAATAAAATAGAGGCCAAGGCAGGAGGATCACTTGAGGTCAGAAATTCGAGACCAGCCTAAACAAGAGCGAAACTCCCTTCTCTAATAAAAATAGAAAAAAAAAAAATTAGCCGGGCATGGTAGAGGTGCCTGTAGTCTCAGCTACTCAGGAGGCTGAGGCAGGAGGATCACTTGAGCCTAGGAGTTTGAGGCTGTGGTGGACTATGATGGCGCCACTGCACTTCATCCTGGGCAACACAGTCAGACCCTGTTTCTGAAATAAATAAATAACTACTAAATTAGAACAAAAGTGGAGTGCTGCTGTATTCTGAAGGGACTAAGAACTACACAGGCCTTTTGCTTTGGCTTCAGGCTCTGCCCTGCGAGTTGTTCCTGTTCCTCCCCTAGGCCGAGTTCCCCTGTGCCATGAAGACTACAGAGTGTGAGGAGGGAATCAGCAGTCACCCAGCCAAGCATCCATTGAGCACCTCATGTGTGCAGCTCTCTGCCGGCAGGGCCTTAAGGGGTCCCGTCAGCCCAGAGCCTGGCTGTGCGAAGCTAACTTGCATGCAGGAGGCGAGCTGGACTTGTGAGGAGGGAGTCGGGGGCGTTGGAGGAGGTGACTCAGCTCGGCGATACTCTTTGTCAAGGACTTTGGAGACATCTGAGACGGTTCTCCTCACTTGAAGGATGGGACCAGAGGCCTGGGGAGGCGCAGAGAGCCAGGCGCTGGCCTCATCAATGGGGATGCGGGTGGATCAGCTCCCAGCTCGGGCAGCCCTCTGCTGTCCCATCCCCTGTGCCTGGGGGCTCTTTATTATTGAGGGTTTTATTAAATTTTTCCCCACTTGTTTCTTTTCCCTTGAGTTTCTTTTTATTATTTGTTTGTTTTGTTTTCTGACTTTCAAGTTAAAGTTGTCTTCGCATGTCAGTGGTCTCTGATAGCCCTTTCATATTTAAGGGCCAGCCAGTCACTAGAAGGTTCCTGGGAAGCTCTGTGCATTGTTACAGGCAGTAGTTCTCAACCAGGCTGTTTTGCCCCCAGGGGACATTTGGCAATATCTGGGGACATTTTTGATCGGTACAACAGGAGAGTCGGGGGTGAGGTGCTGCTGGCATTTTGTGGTAGAGACCAAGGATGTTGCTCAGCATCCTACAGGGCACAGGACTGTCCCACAGCAAAGAACTATCCAGCACCAGAGGCCCAGAGTACCACGTTGAGAAAGACTGTCCCGGGGTGAGCAGGTGGGCACCAACCCTTTCCTCCATATCTGTTTCTGTTGAGCCGAGATCAGTTTCCCCCCTGAAAAACCCATCCCTGGTCACCCCTGTAGGGCGGGGTGGGTAGCCCCTGCATCTGCGGCCAGGTGCAGTCAGTAAGCAGACTTCATGCACACCTAGCTGCTTTCAGTTTAGAGTCTCCGTACACAAGGAAGGCAGTGCAGGTCTTCTCTGGCTCAGCTTCCCCAGAGAGCAAACCTCCTGCCACATGTGGGGCGGGCAGGCAGAGCGACCAGACCGCTTGGGCTCAGGAAGGGGATCTGGCGTGAGAGGGCGTAGGAGGCCGGGAGGAGTTGTCTGACTGCTCCTCGTACAGACTTAGAAAACTCCTGCTGCTCTCAGCTCCATTTGCACTCCCACCTTTGGTGCCCTGGGGACCTTCCATTCTGAGCCTTCCTGAGTTGTCCGCGGCGAGTAGGTCAGGTTCTTGCAGGTGGTCAGGCTGCCACGTGTGCTGGCCTCTGCCCATCGCCTCTTTGGTTTTCATGTCCAGCATGGTGTTGCTATGGCCTCAACATGCCATGTCTGTGTTTACTCCTTTGCTGTCATTTTAGTGAGCCTTGGGGAGGGAGTGGAGACAGACGTGTTGAGTGCATCATCTCAGGCCAGGAGTGGTATCCTTACACAGTGGAAAACTGTAGATTGCATTGAAAGCTCTGAAGTGTGTCTGGCTTTCGAGGAGGACGAAGCGCTGGTGAGCTGGGGTTCTTCTGGCTTAAGTCTCCAGGGGCAGGAATTGGGGGGTGGTGCCATACAGGAGCTAGAAGAGCTCTGTGACCTTAATCTCACTAAGCCTCAGTTTCCCTGTGTGTGAAATGTGTCGTCTCAGCCCTGCTGGTGGAGGTGAAGTGGGGGACGGATGTGGGGGAGCAGACAGCACGGGAAGGGCTGTAGTTCATTACGTCATCCTCACGGTTGGAGTCGTTACCAGCATCTCCATTACGTGCATGGTCAAGGTGATGTGTCACTTGGGCACAGTGACAGGGTGTGGCTCTCTGGTAGACAGGCTTAACCCAACAAATGAGCTTGAGTACCGACTGCCTCGTTTTCTTGCCAGAGGCCTCCAGTTTGGTTGGCAGAGTGGTGACCAGCTGGCCAATTGGACGGGGCTCTTTAATGTCACGGACGACCCAGCAGTGCAGAGCGGCAGTGACCCCAGCTCCAGGTACAGCACCCGGTGAATGGTCAGGGAGGGGGGAAGCTGGCCCTGTAGTGACCCTGCAGCCCCTGCCCCCCAGGGTGGACAATGTGTCCTCAGGGAAGAAGCAGGTTCGTTCCAGTGGCTCAAAGCCCAATGCATTTTGCTATGTCCACCTGTCTCCTTTAACCTGAGGGGTGAATGGATTCGAAAGATGAGGGGTAGGACCCAACTACAACAAAGTAGCAACTCGCTGCCCCTTCTAGTGGTGATGGGGGGAGTGTTGGTTTCAAGCCTCCATTTGAGGGTGGGGGCCAAAGCTCTGTACCCACTGCAGGGGTTTCGGATATCAGCTGGCAAGAGTGTGTAGGTATGTGTGCGGGTGGGCGGCAGCAGGGGTGGGTGTCAGGCAGGGGTCCCTGCTCCCGTGGAGTCCACTGCCCAGGCAGTCCCTGCTCTGCCCACAGGCGAGGCTGCCCTTGGCTGGGGCAGAACCACTTCCATCCAGGTGGCCCTGATACTGGACGCTCACACCATCACGTGGTTATTTCCTCTTGACCTGTTGTAGTGTTTGGAGCTAAAATCAGTAACTAAGGGCACTGTGTATATTCAGGAGTAGAAGTTCAGTAATATTTGGTGAATGGACAAAAATGGGATATTCTCAGACAGGGCACACTCGTTGCAGGGGGCATTGTGGGGAATTTTTGCAGACAAGGGAGGATGTTCCATCTGCCGGGAGCCGGGTGTGGCTGGAACCTGCCAGCTAAGGGTTCCCAAGGGCTGATTAAGCTGTTTAGTTCCTTAATTTTTGTTTTTCTAAGTAGGGACTAACTCTTAGATCCATTTCTCTGGAAGAGAGGCATTTTCATTGCTGGTAATTTTGACACCCAAACATTACATTGACCCTGCAGAGAAGTAATGCGTATTTTAGGGACCTCTAATATGTGGTTTTGTTCAATACTTTGAGAAATTAAAGATGTGGCTCTTATGTCAGAAACCAGTTGGGCGAATGTCCACAGACAGGCCTGAGGGTGTGGGGATGGCCACATGCCATGACCTGGCTCGAGGGTCTTACGCTGGCCTTTGGGACCGCAGTTCTTTCCGTGCAAGTGCAGGGGGAGCCTGGCCAGCTGCTGGGCCCTGGGACGTCACGGGGAGAGGGGTTGTGCGAGTGGTCCACGGTTGCCCTTCAAAGGTTGAGCCTCCAGAGATGATGGCCTGTCTGTTCTGTGACCCTCCCACCAGGTCGGGGTGGTCTCGGTAAGTCAGCAAGTGTCTGCCCTCCTGCTAAGGACTCCTGGAAGAGTTCATTGAGAGGTTTTGGCTGGAAAATGCTAGTCAAGTGAGTAGGGCAGACAGGGCCCTGGGAAGCCGTCTGTGGGCAGACGTCCCCGGCAGTGGCCGAAATCATCACGTGGGCTCCATCCCTGACTTTCCTGGTTGCCAGCATCTTTTGTCTTCCCTTCCTCTTTCCATAGTTTTATCTCTCGCTTCTCTTCCCCTCTCAGTCTCCCTGCATTCTTCTCTCCCTTTCTTCCTGCTGCCCTTTCTGGGTCACCTTCCTTTCTCCTTCCCCATTTCCTTCCTCTCTCCTC
Organism: Avahi laniger; assembly: GCA_963575035.1. Taxonomy (NCBI): domain Eukaryota; kingdom Metazoa; phylum Chordata; class Mammalia; order Primates; family Indriidae; genus Avahi; species Avahi laniger. The sequence continues at coordinate 26,922 of CAUYSK010001868.1, forward strand.
CACGTCCCTCTCTCCTGCCCCCTTTCTCATCTCCCTTACCTGGGACCCCTCAGGGTCTGACGCTCCATTGGCCTCTGCCAATTCGACTTTGGAATTGGCAGATTTGGAATCATTTCGATTTCCTTTCGGGCAGTGGACCCAGAATTCCCTTAGTCACAGAATACATGTCATGACCACATATCCCGAGTTTTTCTGGAACAATTCCAATTTCAAATCTCAATTTCTAGTTGACTCCCGAAGTACCCACCTCTGGGAAAGACTGCGACGTGTATAGTTCCCACACGTGAGAAAGAACAGTCAATGTAAGTAGAACTGAACCGGATGTTGGAGATTTTTTACCTTGGTATAATAAAAGTGAGCAGCTTCTGCCGTCTTCCAAATGCAGATTTGCAGGGCTTGGGGGAGGACCTAACGAGGACACCGTGCACATCGTCCCAATTAACGACTCTCCAAGTCTGGAATATGGGATGAGCTCCGTGGTCGTGTTCAGCTAGTGAATAATTCAGTGCATGCCATATTTTGCTATCTATAGTTGTGTGGTGTGTTGATGTGTTGGGCAACCTCGTATCATTTATTATTCACAGGGTTTGAAGGGAAGTCAGGAAGTACCAAATATAACCAGGGGACAGAGAGGGGCTAAAAAGCAAATGACTCAGACATTGTATACTCAAGCAGCAGCCACAGGGAGAAGGAGCCAGTCCAAATATTAGTCTGGAAAACTCCAAACAAGACCACAAAGAAAATCCAGGCCAGATAGTGCTCATGAAGGCTGTGGTCAGATCTCATTGCACACAGGCTGGGGGAAGTCCAGGCTGCAGTGGAAAGGTGTGAGCTATAAAATATACATTGACATGTAGCTTTAATTTCAAGTCTAGGCCTACAAAGTGTTGTCCAGTAAGCATCCTTACGGGAACTGCTTTCATTAGAGGATAGGGAATAATTTTTAATCAACAAATGTTTCCATTTAAGTGGGTGCTCTGAACAAGTAGGATGGTCTTTGAAGACATTTCTCATCATATTGTTCAAATTATGTGTTTTCACTTCTATCTCTCCAGCGAGACAGTGGTGTGCTTCTTCATTTCTGAATACCCAGCATCCAGGAGGGCACCTGCCATGTAGTAGGTGCTCAGTAAATGCGAATTAGATAAAAGAATGAATGAAGCAGGGAAACAGTAAAGACTATTAGTATGAAAGCCAACTTTAATTTCAGTGTTCCTGAATCTTCCCTTAGAGATTTATTCCTTTGGATTCAACCTTGTCTCTTGGCACTGTCTTTGAAAAGTTATTCCCAGGAGGGGAAAACACTTTATGATCATAAACTCTTCCACAGGTTGGAATGACCAGAGAATTTTCTCTTGAGCAGAGCAGATTGCGGGGCAGCTGGACAGTTCTGGGCCGCTGGGTGGGACAAGGAAGACAGAGCGTTGGTGGGTGAGATGAGGTGGGGGGAATGTAGAAACAGCAGAGGCAATGGAGGCAGATTACACATTTCCGCCATAGCTGACTAGAAAGTCCCCTGAGCACACCCCACAGCGAGCATGGCCCTTCTGGGAGGGGGAGACGAGGTGGGGGGCAGAGTCCTTGTCCTCCCTGGGCAGCTTAGAACCTTGGCCCCTCTGGCCAGGCCCAGCTGCCAGGGCGAGCTCCGAGGGCAGGGAGGCAGGAGTCCCCCAGGCACAGTCCCAGCAGCCAGAGCTGGCGCTCAGCCTGGCCTGTAGCCACAGCACAAAGGGCTTCACTCAGCCTCTGCCAGCTGGGCCCTGCTCCACATCCAGGTCCTTGTCCTCCTGTCAGTATCCACCTCCTCTTTGAAGCCTTCCCTGATAGCCTGAGCCCACCTGACTCCCTGTGACTCCACCTTCTGTAAGGTATGTCTCCCTCAGGGCAATTTCTGTCATTACACGCTCAGAGAACTCTCTGGCGATGCACGTAAGCCCCTCTGTGTTTGCTCAGGCATTCCCCAAGTCCCTAGGAGCCTCTCGTCTTTGAGAACTGGGCTGGGCCCCTTGTGCGTGCACCTCCTGAGCCCTCTGGACCCTTCAGCTCCAGGCGCAGCCCGCAGGCCCCTTGGCTGGCTGGCCTCATCGGCCTCTTCTTCCAGCCTCTACACCAGCCTTGGCCCCCGGTCTTACTTCCCACTGGGATGGGCTGGCAAGAGGAGGCGTGGAAAGGCAACCTGAGAAACACCTCTCTGAGGTCCAGGGCAGGGCTGGCCCAGGCTGCCTGTGGCTGGGGCAGTCTTCTCCCTGTGCCACTGGGTTTCCGGGTGGAGTGCAGAAGACTTCCCAAGTGCAGGCTGTAGCACCAGCTGCAGGAGAAAAGAGAGAGCCCCAAAGCGACGACACAAGAGGAAGCCTTCTACGGAAGAACGAGCCGAGTGAGTGTGGAGGGCCTGGCCCGCGCCCTTCTCCTGGGTGAGAGCTGTGTGTGTCTAGCCTGTATCGTGTCACACTGGGCTTGGAATTGTCGTGTTTTAGAGCTGGAAGGAACTGTCCGAATTCAGCATAACACTTTATTATGCTGTAGTGAATTGTTGCCTCATTATTTCAAGACAGTGGACGATGAGGTAATAAATTGCGAGGCGTAGATGGCGAATGCTCCGAGAGCTTAGTGTAGAAGTCAGAGGCTCTTCCAGGAAGGGAAGACTCAGCTTGGATGTCAACGGCGATGCTCCTCGCTGGGCATCACGGGGGCTAGCTGTGTACCAGGCACTGTGCTGGGCACCTTACCTGTGCTATCCCATGTAACCCTCAGCCTCAAACCTTTGAGGTAACTGCT
>CAUYSK010001869.1:0-63822 GCA_963575035.1 Avahi laniger
ACTATACACAAAAATCAACTCAAAATGGATTAAAGGCTTAAACATAAACCAGAAACTTTAGCACTACTTGAAGAAAACACAAGGTAAAAACTCATGACATTGGTCTGAACAATGATTTTTTTGGACTAGTTTTTTTTTTTATATATATATATTTGTTATTTCTTTTCTTTCGTTCTTTTTTTTTTTTTTTTGAGACAGAATCGCACAGTGTTGCCCGGGCTACAGTGCCGTGGCGTCAGCCCAGCTCACAGCAACCTCAAACTCCTGGGCTCAAGCGATCCTCCTGCCTCAGCCTCCCGAGTAGCTGGGACTATAGGCATGCGTCACCATGCCCGGCTAATTTTTTCTATATATTTTTAGTTGTCCAATTAATTTCTTTCTATTTTTAGTAGAGACGGGGTCTCGCTCTTGCTCAGGCTGGTTTCGAACTCCTGAGCTCAAACAATCCGCCCGTCTCGGCCTCCCAGAGCGCTAGGATTACAGGCGTGAGCCACCGCGCCCGGCCAATATATTTGTTATTTCTATGCTAAAACTTTTGTCTGTTTACTTACTAGTATCTTCTTTTTTCTTTTCATTCTCTGAATATATTTGTGAAGCAGCATTAAACTCTGAGCATTACAGATATATTTAAAGTTTCCTTTAACTCTTAACCTTAATCTTGGCTCCCTTCACTCTCCATGGAGGTAACAACTATAGTGTGTGTATCATTCTACACATTCTAGACATATTCTAGATAATATATGCTTTGCATATATTTACCTCTATGTGTATGTTTACATATGCAATAAGAGTGTAATAATACCAAAGTCTGATCATAGGAGCAACTAGTTAGTCTAAAACTCCTCATTATATATTGAATTCAGTTATATTTAGTTCACCTGTATTAAATATTAATGATACTAACTTTAAATATTAATAACAAAATATAATGTATTGTGTGTATACCTATGTGAGACTTTACAGATGTAGACCCAATTGATTTTATACTCACAACAATGTTGTGAAATGGATACTATTTTCAATTTATAGATGAAGAGTGAAATATTCAGAAACATTAAATCATTTGCACATTGAAATAGCTTATGAATGACAGAGAAGAAATTGGAATTTCTGCCTTGCTAATGTTAAAGTCCATGTCCTATCCTGTGCCATATTGGTTCTCTACACAAGAAATATAATAACCTATATCAGAAAATACATGTATAAAATGTCAGCAAACACTATGCAATATAAAACCTAAAATTCAACTAAAATCACATCTATAAATCTATGACAGAAATGACATACTTCAATGGCTTTAGTGGCTATTTAGAACAAAAGTTTTTGGTTATACACAATTGCAGATAGCAGAAAAGGATTTTTAAGTCCTAATAAAAACCTCTAAATATCATTTAATTTCAGTAGTCCATAAAGCAAAGAGTGCTATCTAGCTAAATTAAAAATAAATAAAAATAGTTTGATGAGACACATAGAGCTCTTAGTATTTCATAGTTTTTAAAAAATAGAGATTCTCTAAACAACTACAACAGGTTCTTACTTAGAAAGTTCTTTATATTCTCACCAAATTGTGTCTTTAAGAACAAATAATGTTCCACGCCCATTACTAGAGAATTTGATGAGGTAGACTGCATAGTCAGTGAATTAGACTTTAAGAACCTATGTTTTTTGATTAAAATAATTTTAAACAATGACAAGGAAATGAATGAAAGAACTGTGTTTTAGTACTCAACTAGCATTTTATGATAGTTAATATAGGACAGTGATCCAAATACTGCTAATAATTGCACAAAATTTGAGTACTTAGCACAAAATATCAAATATATCAATCTTTAAAAATTCCATACAGAAGAACTTCAGACAATTTAACTAAAATTATTTTTCTGGTTTACAGTTGGTCACTACTTTGTGTCAGAATAAGATAATTTATTGGATTTTCTTAACTCAGGGATTTGACACATAAATTTTAGTATTAATCATTTCATGAGGTGAAAAGATGAAAACTGATAGCAGAGGGAAAGATTCAGCAGCAATATGCTTCCAGATCCAGATTATCAACTAATTTTATTAAATTGGATGACTAGAAAATCAGTTTTTTCCCTGATCTTGTAATGAAATATACAGAATATGAATATTTAAATTTAAAAAAGTTTGTTTCAAAAATTATCACAAGGCAAACATAAAATATAACTGTAACAAGAATTTACATAATAACTTCTCACAAATATACCTTGTGAAAAGATTGGATGCAATGATTCCTTCTAGTACTAATAATATGATTCCTTTGACAATGAATCCTTTTCTGACAAAGAAGTAATTAGGAAGTATGAGAGAGGTTTTAAACTTTGCCTCATTTTACATTTCACTTCACATTATTAAAAAAAATATGTGGGGATGCGTGTGACACTTTCATCTGCTCATTGGGGGCTACTCCTCCTATATCAAAAGCAGCATCCATTGAATAAGGAATATTTCTTAAAATTTGAAAACAATATTATGAAAAACAAAGAACATCAAAATAATGGTTAAATAGTTGACAGTAACTTTATTTGACATAATAAAGAAACCAAATCAACCATATCATAATAAATTCTATATTCTAATTTTATTTTTTTTAAACTTAATGAGATGACTTTAGAAGCTGTGTAACTCTTAATAATACAACATGATGACCCTAATAAAGTAAATGCCAGCTCTGTAGCATGCTAGGGTAGAGGTTGGTTTAAATTTCAAGCAAACTGAAAATTTGTAGTTTTGATACTGTCACTATCTAGCTTTGTGATTCTGGGAAAGTCACTAAATCTTTCTGGCCTGAATTTACTTAATATAAGATGAAAGGGTTAGCCCAAAAAAGCCACAATTTATTTTTTGAGGTTTTTTTTTTTTTAAGTCAACTTTTTATTTTAAGATAATTTTAGAATTACATTCAGTTGTACCCTTCATTTAGGTTCTCCTAATGGTAACACATTACAAAATTGTAGTACCAATCACAATTAGGATATTGATAATAATGTAGTCAGGATACAGAATAATTGCATTACCACAAGAATCACTCATCTTGTTGCTTTATGAGCACACCCTCTTCCAGTCTACCCTCACCCTTTTCTTAAACCATGGCAAACACCAATCTGTTCTCCATTTCTATAATTTTGTTAGTTTAAGAATGTTATAGAAAAGGAATCTTAAGCTTTTGAGTACATAAGCTTCTGAGATTGGCCTTTTTCACTCCCTAATCTCTGGAGAGTCATCCAAGTTGTTGTGTGCATGAACAACTCATTCCTTTTTACTGCTAGATAGTGTTCTGCTGTTGGAATGTACCAAGGTTTGTTTAACCATTCACCCACTTTCCTGAGTTGTTTGTAGTTTTTGACTATTACGAATAAGTGGCTATAAACATTCATGTACAGGTTTTTCTGTGGATATTTTAAGTTTTGATTTCTCTTGGATAAATGTCCAAGTAGTCTATTATATCGCTGCAGGTTAAATTTCTTGTAAAACTACCAAACTCTTTTGCCTGACTGGCTGTACCACTTTACATCCCCACAACCCTACGTATGAATGATCCAGTTTTTCCACATCCAATCCAGCATTTGGTGTTTTTATTGTAGCCTTTCTGATAGTTGTGTAGGAATGATTCATTTTGATTTTAACTAACATTTTTCTAACGGATGCTAATGTTGAACATCTTTTCGTGTGCTTATTTGCCATCTGTATATCCTCTTCCATGAAATGCTCCTTCTTATCTTTTGTCTGTTCTCTAATTTTACTGATTGCTTTTATACTGTTGAATGATGAAAGTTCTTAATGCTGGTCCTTTGTCTAATATGTGTTTTGCAAATATTTTTCCCAGTCTTAGTCTTCTCATCCTCTTAAGAAGGACTTTCACAGAGAAAAATGCTTTTGATGAAGTTCAATTTATCACTTTTTTCCATTTCTAAATCCTGCTTTGGGTCTAAGAACTCTTTGACTAGTCCTGTATCTTGATGCTTTTACATGTGTTTTTTTCTAAATGTTTTATAGTTGTATATATTTACATCTACGTTCACAATGCATTTTCTGTTAAGTTTTATATCGGGTGTGAGGTTTAGGTTAAGGTGACTTTTATTTGCTTATGCGTGTCCAATTGCACCGGCACCATTTGTCAAAAAAGGCTATCTTTTCTCTGTTTTATTGCTTTTGTACCATTGTCAAACATTAGTTGGGCATATTTCTGAGGGCTGATTTCTGCGTTCTCTACTCAGTTCCACTGACCTGATTTGTCTGTCCCTCCAAAAAAAAACTAGTATTGGTTATTAAAGATATGCAATAAATCTTTAAATAGGGTAAACTTATTTCTTCCACTTTATTGTTTTTTTTTTTCAAAATTGTTTTAGCAATTCTAGTTCCTTTGCCTTTCCATATAAATTTTAGAATAATCTTTCTATTTCTACAAACAATCTTGCTATAATTTTGACATGAATTGTGTTAAACCTGTATGTCAATCTGTAGAGAATTGACACATATATTGAGTTTTCCAATCCATGGACATAATGTGTCTCTCCACTGACTTATATTTTATCATTCCATTTATCAGTAATTTATATCTTTCAGCATACAAATACTGGTCAGGTTTTACATATTAGGTTAGATTTACATCTATGTATTTCATTTTTTTAAAGAAATTGTAAATGTTTGTATCCCTGTGTTCACTGCTATTATACAGAAATTTTCTGTATACTCTGAATTTTCTACATAACAATCATAACATTGGAAAATAAGAACAGTTTTATTTCTTCCTTTATAATCTGCATTTTTCTTGCCTTCTTCCAAGGGCTAGAGCTTTTGTAACTGTGTTTAATAAGAGTAGTAAGAGTGGAAAGTCTTGCCTTGCTCTAGCCTTAGCAGGAAATCATTCATTTTTTTTAACTATCAGGTAAAATGCCTGCATCTTTTCAGATGCACTATATTAAGTTGAAGAACTTTCCTTCCTATTCCCATTTTTCTGAGAATTTTTAATAATGAATACGTATTTTAAAAAAAAACATTTTAAAGCATTGATTAACAGAACCATGTGATTTTTCTTCTTTAGCTTATCAATATGGTTGATTACATTGTCGATTTTTGAATGTTGAATCAAACTTGCATCCCTGGGACAAACTACACTTGGGCTTGGTGTGTAATTCTTTTAATAAATTGCTGCATTATATTTGCTAATATTTTGTTAGGAATTTTTGCATTTATATTCTTTCCTTCCTTCCCTTTTTCTCTCTCTCTCCCCCTTTCCCTCCCTCCTTCTTTCCTCTTTTCTTTTGCATTGTCTTCAGTTTTGGTATCAGGAAAATATTAATATTAGTTTCACAAAATGAATTGGGAACTGTTTCTGCCTTTCCTATTTTTTGTAATAGGTTGTGTAGATGATGTTAATTCCTCTTTAAACATTTTATAGAATTCTCCACTGAAACGTTCTAACTCTGGAGATTTCTCTTTTAATAAATCTTCAGTTATAAATTTAATTTTCTTTATATTAATAGTTACAGGGCTATTGAAATTATCTACTCAATACTGAGTGATTTGTGGTAGTTTTGGTTTCTTAAGAAATTTATCTAATTCATTTATGTTGTCAAATTTATGTGTGTACAGTCATTTATAGCATCCTCTTATGAAGAGTCTACAGTGAGATCTGCTGTTTCATTCTGGATATTGGTAACTCATGTCTTTTTTTTTTCCTTTGTCGATTTTAATAGAATTTTGTTACTTTTATGATCTTCCAAAGAACCAGAACCATGTTTCATTGATTTTCTCTATTGTTTTAAGGTTTTCAGTTTCACCAATTTCTTCTCTTATTAATCTTAGCTTCCTTTTGTTTACTTTGAGTTTATTTTGATGTTTTGTTTTTCTAGTTATCTGAGATGGGAACTTAGATATTGATGTGAGAATTTCCTCTTTTCTAATGTATTAATTTAGCTGTTATAAATTTCCCTCTTGGTACTGCTTTAGTTGTTTCACACAAATGTTGATATTCTCTGTTTTATTTTTAGTCAATTCACTATGTTTTGAAAACATTTTCTTTGGGAATTCCTCTTTGATATGTGGAATATTTGCAAATATTTCAATTCCCAGTTTTCAAAAATTTTCCTGCTATTTTCTTGTTATTGATTTTTCAATTGATTTCATTGTGGACAGAGAAAATATTCAGTATAATTTCAATTTTTTAAAATTTTTTAGATTATTTTATAGTCACAGGATATAGTCTATTTTGGTACATGTTCACTGAGCACTTGAAAATAATATATAGTCTTCTGTTATTGGGCAAAGCTCTCTGTGACTGTTGATGAGATCCTACTGGTTGATGATATTATTGAGTTATTCTATATCCTTGATGATCTTCTGTCTAATTGAATTTTGGGGAGGGTAGCTGTGAAATTTCCAACTATAATCGTATATATGTCAGTTTATATTTTAGTTCTATTCATTTTTGTTTCTTATTTTGTAGCTGTATTATTTGATCAGATACATGCAGAACTGCTCTGTCTTTTTGGTGATAGGTCTCTTTTATCATTATATAATGCTCCTTTCTGTCTCTGCTAATACTGAAGTCTACCTGGTATTAATACATTTACTGTTGCTTTTTTGAATAATGCTATATCTCTTCCCATTCTTTTATTTTCAACCTGCCTATATTACCTATATCATTATGTTTGCAGTGAGTTCCTTGTAAACAATACATATCTGGGTTATGTTTTCTAATACATTCTGAAAATACATTTTAATTGGTATATTTAGACCACTTACATTTAATGTGACTTTTGATACATTAAAGCTTTAGTCTGCCATTTAATTTTTTTTCTTTTCTGTTACATTTTTTCTTTTTCTGCTTTTTTTTCACTACATTCTTATGGGCTTTTAAAATATTTTGTTATAAAATTTTGATATATTTATAGTGCTTCTAAATGTATTTCACTGTATAACTTTTTAGTGGTTGCTCCAAGATCCATGTTATATGTATATAACTAATCATAGTTGCCTACTGCTATCATTTTTCCAGTCAAGTGTAATGTAGAAACCTTGCCTCCCTTTACATTTTTTCAACTTTCTCTGGTTATGATATAATTGCCTTACATATTTCATATACATACATATTTAAAATCACATTGGAAAGTATTTTTCTCTTTTACCATCAAACATAACTTAGAAAACTGAAGATTTACCCATGTGTTTGCTAATTTTGTTCTTTTTTCTTTCTCATGCTCCATGTTCCCTTCTTTTATTGTTTCCTTTTGTTTAGAGAACTTCCTGTAGCAATTCATTTAGTGTAGGTCTAGTAAGGAAGAAGAAGCCATTCATTTAGGGTAAATCTGGTAGTGATGAATAATCTAATAAATTTTCAGTCATCTGATAATTTTTTTATTTCTCTCTAAATCCTGAAGAATATTTTTTTTCCAGATATAAGATCATGTTGGACTTTTTCTCAGTACTCTAAAAGAATTCCACTACTTTATTGCCTTCAAGGTTTTTGCTGAGAAATACATTATCATTCTTACTGACTTTCTACTATATGAAAAGTTCTATTTATCATTTGCTGCTTTCAAAATTTTTCTTTGTTTTTAGTTTTCAGAAGTTTGACTATGATGTGTCTTGGTGTAGAGTTATTTGAAATAATCCTGTTTGGAGTTCACTCAATATTTTAAATCTACATGTTTACGTCATTTGCCAAATTATGAAAGTTTTCAACTAGTATTTCTTTGCTTTTTTTTTCGAGGCTGCCTCTTTTTCCTCTTTCCAGATTCTGATGACACACAAATGTTAGATATTTTATTATAGCCCCATAGTCCCTGAGGTTCTGTTTCATTTTTGTTTTAGTTTGTGTATTGGTGTGTGTGTGTCTCTGTGTTGTTTAGACTGGGCATTTTCTCTTTGTCAATCTTCCAGATCATCGATTCTTTCCTGTGTCCTCTCCAATCTACTGTTTAGCCCATACATTGAGTGTTTTATGTGGTTATTTTATTTTTCAGTTCTAATATTTCCAAATGAGTTTTCTTTATATTTTCTTTTTCTTTGCTTAGATTTTCTATTTCTCTAATAAGATGTTCTACTTTTTCATTTGTTTCAAGTGTGTTTGTAACTGCTCATTTTATTATGTTATATAATGATTGCTTTAAAATCTTTGTCCTAAAATTCTAATATCTCTGATATCTACATGTTATGATCTATTGATTATCATTTTTTTTTCATTTAGTTTAAGATCTTCCCATTTCTTGGTGTGAAGAGTGATTTTCGGTTGAATCCTGGATATTTTGGATATCATGCTATAAAATTCTGAAAATCATTAACATTTAAACTTTCTGTTTTAGGTGTTCTCTTTGTATACAATTCCAGTAGGGGAATGAGGGTGGAAAGGCACTGCCTCATTACTGTCTGGTGAGGCTAAAGATTCAGCTTCCTAACTTGGTGGCATTGAGTGTTCTGACTCCCCACAGGGTATTCACTGTCACCATGGAGGGAGAAACTCATTAATGTTGATAAATAATACTGTTGATAAAATAGTAAATTCCAGTCTTGTAAAATACTAGGGATAGGTTTCATCTTTCAAAATAACTAAAAGAGTAGAAGTAAAATGTTCCTAACACACACAAATGATAAGTGCTTGAGGTTATGGATACTCCAATTACCCTGATTTGATTATTATACATTGAATGCATCACATGTACCCTATAAATATATACAACTATAATATATGCATAATAATTAAAAATTAAAAAAAAAACTCTCAAAAATTCCATGGAAGTATAAAAGACAATGAACAGACAAGCTAAAGGCCCCAATAACGGCAGAAGGACTAGAACAGGTCACAGTTATGGGAGTATGATGGGACAAATGCAACAATGGGAATCTAAAGTCCTAGATTTTAGTACTGATTCTACTTACTACTTAATTTTGTAAGTTTGGGAAACTCAATCTGTCTGGTCTTGATTTCTTAAAATAAGAGAAAAAAGTAGTGCCAATTAGGCCATAATTTTATTTTCCATTTTAGTACTCTATGAAAAGCTATTTAAAATGAGAAGTAAAGAAGATTGCATATGAAAAATTCTATATACATGTAAATAAATTTTATAAATATAGGCATTATTATAATTAGAACCAATAAACCCTCATAGTGAAGATAATACAGGTATAATGAAATTTTGAGGAAACATGTCCTTTCTAAGCTCTTATAGGTGATGCCAACATATAGTTAGAGAGATATCTGGGATTGTTTTCAAAGCCAAGCCTTTCTCTACCTGCAGCAGAATCACTTGGTACACTTGCTAAATGTGAACTTCCTGAGCTCCAGCCCCAATTGATAAGAACATGTTTATGAAGTGAGATTCAAAGAATTATACTTTAAAAGGCACCATTATGATATTTGTGCACACTAATGATTGTTAATCACTACTGTGGACATCAAGAAATCATTTTCAACCTTCAAGAAAAAATAAAGTTAATATGCTATATCCAAAAAGAACAATGATCAAGGGAATTGAAATTTGGGTAATCAATTATAGACAATTATGATCAGAAAGAAATATTTAAAACTGAATATAACTACACAGGGATTCTGGCATACTTATATTTTAAATGATCAGGTAGCAAATTTGGATGGGGATCAAAGAAGACAAAAGAAGTGGCAGAAATCTATAAGAAGACTAATATTTATAACGAACTCTGATTTTGAAGCCTTCGAAAGACCCAAAGGAAATTTATTTCTGTGTATAAGGTAAGAAAGAAGAACAACTGAGTTAACTGCTTTATGCAAGTGGCAAAAGGTTATTATATCTTACACATAGAAGATATTCAACAAGTATCAACTTTCATCTTCTTAATCACATAGAGAAAAACATCTGCAAACAATCATGGTTAAGAAGCACTTGAAATTTGTAAATATAATCATTCAATAATATAAATATTAAAAACAATTTGAACTTGACATAAAAGGTCTTATTATGCACACAGTATTGTCTTACATGGGTAAGCATATTTTTCTGATAAGATGTTCCACAATGTTTACCAAATCCTCAAAAGATATTATGATACCAAGTAACTTAGTGCATTAGCTTGCCTTCTTAGAGAATTTTAGTTTAAAAGATACAGATAATAATCTTGCTCCACTTTTGGTAAATTTTCAACATGGTCTTTTCCTTAAGGAAAAATTCACTGAACATCTATTGTCTGCCTGATGTAGGAGTCATGTAGACAGATTAAAAGGTATTTGTTCTCAAAAAGCTCACATACTGAAACCAGAGAAATAAATGACATAATAGTGATAATAACATTAGTTCTCTGCTATTTTTGACAGCAAGAAAAACTAGTAAATAGATTAATTAAGTTCTATTTCCTGTCTAAACTAGTGAAGTTTTTGAGGTTAGATGTTTTTCCTTCATCGAAGCCATCAATGGTGACAATATGTGCTTTGAATTCACATTTTACATTTTATAACAAGAAATCAGACAGGTTCTGATTAGAATTAGCCTATAGTCATAATCAAGACACAGGGTTTTCCTTCAGATTCCAGATGATTAAATAAGTGTTGCAGGACTTAACTTTGGAATTTGCTAGCTGTATTTACTTGCTAAGAACTTTTGATTACATTAAAAACTCATATATGCACACACACACACGGATACACACACGATCTTATTTTTCATTATATTAAGTTTACTAAATAACAAATATCAAGAACCAAATTTTCAAAGTATTGGAAAATCTTTAAAGAGCCATACAGATTTTATTTCCTGGAGTTTAGAATATTTATTGTCATCAAATCCATCACATTCCAGGGTGGAAAAAAAACAACAAAACACTTTTGCTCATCATGACTCTTTGCAATATGTTTATATTACTAAATCATACTTGAGATTAAAATTATAAAATAAATTAAATGATTATAAGAGAAATAAATGCATAACATAAGCAGGCATGACATCCTAACAAAAGAAATTTTGCATGCAAGTTTGTGCTCATGAACATGAGAATTTATTTAAGGATGAAATTCTGAAGCATATTCTCATGACAGGATGAATCTATTAGGACACTTAAGTATTTGCAGATCTTATTCATTTTCAAATACTTTACTAATGCCAGAAACAAGACAATTCCTGGCTTGTAAAACACACACACAAAAATATCCTAAAACATCTGGTATACTTACACACTTCTCGCTGTCAAATACATAGCACAAATGTTTATTTGACTCAGAATCTTTGCATATGAAAGTGAATATCCTCTTATCAGTTTTATCATCTGCACAAAATGATATTCTATGAAGCTGGCAATTGTGTTGAACTTCCTGTGAACACAGAAGGAAATAAACATCACTGATGGGATATTTTTCCCTTTTCTGAAATACCAGTTGTGTTAATAACATATAACTATGACTTTAAAAGTAGAACAATTTTCCGTCAAGCTTTGGTTTTATAATTACGTACATCCCAAACTTAAACAAAGGCATAATGGAGATGGACCTCCTGACTCACGATTGAACTAAGATATTCATTTCAAAAGTACTTAGAAAGACAAAAGCCTAATATAAGAGGATCAGGGGTTCATGGACTATCTGAGCTACAAAGGATCTTAAGAAACCATATACTTTAAACTCTGCAAGTTTACATAGGAGGATATAGAGGCCAAGAGAGATTAAGATATCTCCAAGAGGTTATAGAATTAGCAGAATCCTTTTAAACCAGAACACTTTTCATTTTATCTCACTGCTACTAGGTATCATCACAATTTAGAATATAGCTTTATCCACACACAATTTCGTGTGAAACACACTGCCGTTTCAACCTTAGTTTTCTTATTAAATTTTATTTGTACATAACTTCATTGCTACTCATGCACTCTTGAATCTCTTCTTTCTAGGAAGGTCATCCTTGAAACTTCCGTAATATTTTCATTGAGCAGGGAATGAGGTAGGTCTATACATTCAGAAAATCACTGAATCAAATCTGCTAATCAGATAGATACAGATACAACATATATATACACACACACATATACATGCATACATATTGAATTATAAAACTCATGCAAAATAGCAGATAATGTACTTATTAAAATAAAAATAAAATAAAATAAAAATATTCACATAAAATAAATATGTTTTTAGAATTACTATTATTTAGTCCAAAGATGGAGCATTTGACACTCCATTTATATTCATATAGATCATCCAAATTATTTATTCATTCTTCATAGTTTTCTGAAACATGTTGGGGGTGGGAAAGAAATCCAATGTTTTTAATTATGAATGATGCAAAGAAGTAGAAAAATCAATCATTCCCGTTTCTACTGCACTTACAAATATCGTTTTCTAAGATGTATTATAACACTAGGAATATCAATCAGAAACTCAGGGCACCAACATTATTTAGTGGGTATTTTAAAAGATTGGAGATGGAAGCAACTAGTTTCATTCAAGGAAGACTGGCTGAATGTCTCCGCAGAAAGCCTTATATTAGGTCATACCGAATAGTGTTTGTCCTGCCATAAAAATTTTCCCTCTTTTTCCCCCAGCTGAGTCAGAATTTCAGACATTTTGACCAAGATAAGTAATACCAATGTAGTAAAGGCCCTTATCCTTCTAAGCTCAGAATTTGTGTTTGCTTGCTGAGATTTGATCTATCACTTTGATTAACATTACTGCTCATCAGACAGAAAATGAGTGCATAAAATATGATATACAAGTAAATGCTAAGAGAATTTTCCCATAGCAATGCATTCTTTCCCTGCATACAAACCAAATGGTAAGCCATCAAAAAGTTGCATGGCAAGTATGAAAATTAAAATGAGGAAGTATACTGTATGATTTTAATTCTTATTAGCATTAGTAGATAGCTTGATCCATCCATTTCAACAGCAGAGTGGAACAATGCTAAGAAGAGGAGCTCAACTTACTTAGGATTTGGAGGCATCTTCCCTTTCTTATACTTAGAGCTTAAAGGGACAATGGCCACATTTGTCTAAGACTATCCTTTTTGTATATTTTGCCTGAATGGCCAGTCTTCTTTGTTATTGACCTATTTTTTTTGTTTTAATGTCAAAACAGTCAATCAAACAATAGCCCCCAGCCACACTGTAGCTCCCAAATACTGATAGGAGTTCTATACCAGTTTATTAATTGTATAATCATGTTAATGATACATAAAGAGAAAATATCATTGTATATGATATCTAAAAACGATTACTTCTTCCCATTTATAGAAGAAATTACAAGTAACATAAAAAAACACACCACTTACTTGTCTGGTGCTGAAATTTACATAGTCTTTCATTTACTCACCAATCAGTAAGATCACAAAAGGCCTTGGTTATGAACAGCTGGGAATAACCCTAACCTTTTTTTAAATTAGCAAAAGTATCTTCCTGGAAACGAAGTCTAGGGAACTGAAACTGGTAATTTCATTGTTTTTATCACATTTTTTTATTATTGGGATAGATCTTGGTAAATTTCAAATGTAGCAGTAATTTTGGTAAGATAGGATGATGAGACTCAGGAACACAATAAACCACAATAAAAAAACACATATCCTTTAACATTAATGACATTTTATTAGAGTTGGAACAAAAACTCAGCATATATGGTTTTCCCCCCAATTCATCTATTTATGTCCCCTGTTTCTAGCACTGCGTAATCTTCAGAAAGGGAAAGACACAGAAAGAAAAGGAGCCAGCTGTTATTGAGATTGCTTTCTCTTCCATTTTCATTCTCCAAGTGGTAAAGAAAAGTAAAAATTCTTTTCTCTATAAAGACAATCCATGTTAGATTATCAATTCTACATATTTCAAGGTGTGCTGTGACAAGTCCCAAACATTCAGATAAGAAATTGAATTAATAATTACACACACACATACAGACATACTCAAAACAGCTGCAGAATCTATATAGTTTAGAAGAAAACTTTCAACATAAACATGGCCTACAAATCACCTATTCTTGCTGGACATTTGCCACTATATATATCCATTTAATTTTTAAAGAAGGAAATGCAAGAATAGCATTATTTTTCTTTTTGATTGCATGTAAGACTGCACTAGGTTGCTATACGTTTGATCACATTGTCCCTCAGTAATTTATTGCTTCCTCAGTCTATTGCTCTTTTGGTAACTACCAGTTGTCTAATGAATTTATCTCAGCCATGTTTCACTTGCAACTGCATTGTTTCCCAGCAAACTACATATATTCCTTTACATGCTTGAATCATCCTCCCATTATCCTTTCACCATTTCCTTATTCTGTTTTCGGCCAGCAGTGGTTCTTTTGGGATAGCCTTAACCCAAGTAAAATCTTCATTTCTTTGTTTGCAATTTAATATTGAGGGTGGATAATAGGAGAAAATTAGACAGAATAATTGTGGGAGGTCTTAACTTCATGTCTTGAAAAGATTGAAGGAATGTTATTATTCTTTAATATGGACAGTTATCCTCAAACAGATTAAAAATGCAAAATTTTCACATTCAGAGATTCTGATTATGCAGGCTAATTCGGGGCCTTAGAACTTAGTTTTGCAAATGAATTGGGTAATTTTTATGCAACTTTTCATGGCCTACAGTTTGGAAATGAGGCCTACTGGTATAGCCACCAAATTATGCACTACAACCAAATCCCCTCAGACTTTAATGTGCGTATGAATCACTAAGTTTCTTCTTAAATCTCGGATACAAATTCCCTAGATCTGGAATGGGCCTGGCAATTCCAAGTTGCCTACAAGCACCCGTAGATATGGATACTGTTGGTCCACAGAGCATACTTCCAATAGCAAGATGTTACTGGGAACTGATATTCACAAAGATGAAGGTATGAATGGCACCTCCTGGACTAGAGAAAAGGTGCAGAGCCATGAAAAGCATTTTCATAATTTGTTTACGGGACAGGGTTCCTTTGGCTTTCAAACTGAGTTAATTTTTCAATAAGCAGGCCTACATTGTTAGAAAAAAGCTTTGACAGCATGTATTTGTAAAATACTTTGAGTTGAATGGTGATCAGTTTTTCCAAACTGATTATCATGGTCTTATCAAAATTACTAAACTGTATTTCTGAGGCAATGGTGAATAAAGAGTACTTTATTAGTTTACTAGGCTGCCATAACAGCACAGACTTGGTGGCTTCACCAACAGAAATTTATTTTCTCACATGCCAGAGGTTAGAAGTCCAAGATCAGGTATCAGTAGGTGTGGTTTCTCTGGGGCCTCTCTTCTTGGCTTACAGATCGCTGGGTCCTCGCATCGACCGTCCTCTGTATGTGTGTGTGACCATGGTGTCTCTTCCTCTTTTTGTAAGGACACCAGTCATATTGCATTAGGGCCCCATATTTAAAGTCTCATTTAACTTCAGTTACCTTTTTAAGGGACCTATCTCCAAATGCAGTCACATTGGGGGTTAGAGCTTCAACACAGAAATTTTGGAGGGAAACAATTTAGTCCATAACAAGTACTTAGTAATGAACTTGAATCTAGAACAGGTTATATTTAAATATTTTTATTGGATTTGGAGGGGCCATAAGCCCTTTATTAATACAAGAAACTTAAGTTTACAATGTGTCATGGAATAAATTGTGTTCCCCTAAAATTCTTAAGCTGAGGCCCTAATCCTCAGTACCTAAGAATGTGACTATAGTTGGAGTGTCAAATTAAATAAGCAGCAGGCCATTAGCCTGAGGAGTTCCTACATGACAAGCGTGAACCTAACATGCTATGCTAACAAAGTGAAATCTAACTTCGATAGGAGTATAACAAACAAACAAGTTTCAGCCCATGACAGTCTACTAACTCATCACACCGTGTATAAATAAACAGGCGCCTAGCTGTAGCCAATCAGGTGATTTCTCTACTTTGCTTCTGTGTCCAGCCTATAAAAAGCTCCACACTCACAGGTGGCATTCTCCGAACCCAATTCGTGAATGCCCGATTAATGAATTTTTCTCTGCTCAAATTAACGGCTAAATTTAATTTGTCTGAAGTTTTTCTTTTAACAGGCGATAAGGCCTTTGAAAAGGTAATTAAGTTAAAATGAGGCAGTCAGTGTGATTCCTAATCCAATATGACTGGTATTCTTATAAAAACAGGAAATTGAACATACAAAGAAACAACAGACTTGTGCACACACTGGGGGACGATCATGTGAAAAGGCAGCAAGAGGGCGGCTATCTGCAAGCCAAGGAGAGAGGCCTCAGAAGAAACCAATGTGGCTGGCATTTTGATCATGCACTTCCAACCTCTACAATCATGAGAAAATAAATTTATGTTGCTTAAGCCACCCAGTCTGTGATATTTTGTTAAGAGAGCCCTCAAAAATCAGTATGTACTGATTCGGTCTACAGGCAATAAAAGTAAATGCAGAACATTTTAATAAACAACCCACAGCTCTTGCCTTTTGTCAGACTTGGTAAACCAGTAAACCATACCGTATGCATCAATTTCACATCTCATGATGAAAAATTCCTAAATATAAGACCAAATGCTGTTGAGTAAACTTAACATAAATTATTACATGCTGAACACAAGCCAAAGAACAGATCACTCAGAAAGTAATTTCAAATGTTGTTTCCCTCCCTAAAAATCCCAGAGTTTCATATTGTCATTAGCTGAGAACTAAACAGTTCAAGTTGGTAACAAATTTTAAATAGTTATTAAAATAGGAATATAATTACAATTAATTAAAGGTCAGAGGGCTTCTGACATTCAAAAATAAGACTTACCTTTGTTTTGGGTTCTAGAATTTTCACTCCATAAATGGATATTTGCAACTCAACTTTAGGAATTTTCTGGCCTTCAGATTTTTTGATATGTCTTGCAAACTACAAATGAAAAATTATTCACAAAGCTATAATACTGTTTCTATGGAGAATGAACACAAACAAATAAATATTTGGAGTTTGTATTCAATGTCAGACTTTGATTAGGTGAATTATTGACCATTATAAAGTATGTTATAAAAATAGTCTCAAAATATCTAAAAATCATAGCAATAAACCATTATAATTCAGACTATCAGTAACTTTTTAAAAGCACAATTTTTAATACACTTCTTACATAATATTTAAAAAATTGTACTCATACAATTGTGACAGTTGAGAAAACTGAAAACACTTCATGGGAAGATAAGCAGAGATTGATTTATTTTTCTTTGGATATTTGGTTTTCAATACCTTTAGAGATCTTGCAGTTTATCAGCTAATGGATATGCTATCTTTTTCATTTCTAAGTATCTACCTAGTTTGGAACACTAACTTATCCAACCAAATCAATAAATAAAAAGAGGTGGATTACTGTATGCAAACCGAAGCTAAAAACTGAAGTAATTATCCCAGCTAAAAGATTCAGGTATGGAATTTGACTCAGTCTAGAATTACACATATAGTGAACATCTTGAAAATGCAAACATTTTTTCAATGGTTTCATAATAGTATTTATTGTATCTTCTTATTGAATAATAAGTGTATATACTTATTAGGTTCTGTTATAAAACCAAAAAGAAAATCAGAATATTCATGCATTTAGTCGATGGAGACTCTGCCTCTCTCTCAGCATTGCTAGATTTAATGGGAGAAAAACTACAAGAGCCAAATTAAACTTGAATATTAAACAATAATTTTTTTAACTTTTATTTTAGAATACATACACACATGCAACACATACATGCTATTTAGTATAAGGTTTCCCATGCAATATTTGGAACATACTTACACTAAAAAGTTTTTCGTTATTTGTCTCAAATTCAAAGTTTACTGGACGTCCTGATTTTATCTGGCAATTCTACTCTCTCCCTACTTTCTTTCTCTCCTTCTTCTCCCCATCTTTCTTTATAAGAAATAAAAACTATTAGAAAAAGAATTTCCCATCTAGGGCTTCAAAAAGTTATTTCTTAGTATACCATTTTTTTCCGTATATGAACCATCCTAACTTGAGTCAAAATAGATGGCATGTAGCGCAAGGGAGAGTTCCAGTCCTCTTGCATGTTATATTTATTTGCATTGTGTATTTCACTCTAATTTATGGCAGATGTAAATACACGTGGTATAGCTCAGTCCTGGAGCAGAGTGTTTAAAAGCCTTTTTGTCTTCTCATGGCTTTGCACTGCCATGGAGAGTGACATAATTAATGCATATACCAGTGCCTTGCAGTGTCTGCCTTCATATCCCAGGGAGTACCATTTGTTTTATTCCATTTTGGGTGGTGTAATTTTTCAGCTTGCTGTATGTCCTGCTCTGTGAATGCAGGCTGCTATTTCTTTTCTTTTCTTTTTTTTTTCTTTGTATCCAGCGGTCTTAAATTCTGCACATGATTCAACTAACTTGTGCCAGAGAATTTTCCTTTTTGTCTTTAAGAAACTTATTTTTCTTGACTGTAGATCTTTAAAAATTAACCCAGCTCTCTCCCAAAGAAAGTGGATTAACTTTATTTATTTTTCCCTTCATAATCTTCTGTTGTATTAGCATAATTAAACAACTTGGGACTTTTCACATAAGAAGGCTGACAAAACAAACCAGCTGTTCTCCATCTATGTGAATGCCTCTGAACAAAGCGACCCCTGTTGTTTGCTGCAGAGACATTCTAAGCTTGCTTCCCAGGTGTTGCTGTTTTCCAGAAACAGACAATGAGCAGTGGCTTCTAAGGGCCCTTCCACATCTGGACACAGCCATTCCTGTGACCTCTGACAAAAACCATGCAACCTTTACTTCCTAAAACTCTACCACAGAACAACCACTATTATTAAACTTATCCTTGCAGAAGAGAAGCAAGAATGGAAGAAATGAAGAAGAGAAGGAAGGAGAAAAGGCTGAGGAAGAAAAAGAGAAGTAGGAAGGAAGAGAGGAGGAGGAAGAGAGAAAGGGAGGAAAGGAGAAGGAGAGAATGAGAGAAAGAAAAATAAAAATAAGCATAATATAGCTGATCTAAAGTTTCTGAAACCTTTCTTTCTGCTTTTTATCAGGAGGAAGTGATTGTGCTCAAAAAGCTTCAGAGATCATCCAATCCAACCTTCTTGAAAAAATGAGAAAGATAAATCTTAGAGAAGTTATATATCTTGGGCATTAAATGAGTTTGTAGGAAGTAGGTAGTAGTTTTGCAGATATCCAATAAATTATTCTTTTACACAACATATTTTCTGCATTTAAAAAATAAAATTCCCACTTCTGTTCCCATGCATATCAAGATTTACACTAGTCATGGTCTTTGATTACTGAACATATGTTGCAAGACTCTTATGCCTAAGGTTATATAGTCATTTAATATATATTTTAAACAGAGTTTAATATTCTCCTTCCTATTTGTTTTTCTAAAACTTAAGTTTATTTTAATCCATAGTTTGTAAGATCCCCTGTAACTCCAAATTTCTACTTATAGATCTTTTGTGTTCTAAAATATTTCTAATTTACATTACAAAGACATGCTAATCAATCTGTTAATATTCTTTTTTCTCCCTATTTATGACTTTAATGTTAATGCTTGAAGAATTTTTCTTGCAAATTTCTTTCAATTTTGCTTCAGTGGATTCATTTCTTGATAGATCTAGATAGATAGAGTGACTGCCATTAAATCTTAAATATTAATATAATAATCCAATACAATTTATTACAAAGAGGGGAAGCATGAGCATTTCGGAGAATGACTGGTTACAACAAACAAATAAAATCAAGCCTTCATCACCATCAAATAATGGGGAATGATGAAGTTTTACTTGAAATACATAAATATATCACTGATAAGTAGAACTTCTAAATTTAAAGGGGGTATGACTGAATTTCAATGTCTTCATTACACGATTTTTATGCACTTCTCAGAGGACTTTTTAAAAAATGAAATCTAACTACACTACTAATGGGATATATATATATTTTTATTTATTTAGGCAAAAAATTATTAATTTATTACTTTGGGCCTATTATTCTTTTATCTTTTTTTGTTTACTTTTTATTTTTAACTATTATGGGTACACATAATAACTGCATATCTTTATAAGGTACATGTGATGTTTTGATACAGACATACAATGTGAATTAATCAAATCAGGATAATTGGAGTATCCATCATCTCAGGCATTTATCATTTCTTTGTGTTAGGAACATTTCAGTTCCACTCTTCAGTTATTTTAAAGTATACTCTAACTTGTTGCTAATTATAGTCACTTTGTTGTGCTATCAAATACTGTTCATTCTATCTTTCTGAGCTACTATTACTCTGTGTGGTTTCTTATTAAATTTTTGATTTAAAGTATTCCGAATAATTCTGTGGGGAAATCAGCTATGTTTGTATATAATTAAAAGAAGCTGTAAACATTATATTAATTAAATAATTGGTTGTGAAGACAAAATAGAGAGTTATGCTACATAGAGAGAGTGAGGTTGAATAGAGAAACTACTGGGCTGAGACTTAACAGGACTTGACAGTAATTCCCAAAGGCCACATTTCTTTCAAGGAACTTCATGTAACTTTAATTTAGCTCCAGTGGAGTGGAGTCTCCTTTAAAATTAGGGTCTAAGAATGCTTTCCTCTGGTTATTGCTCAGAGAAATTGGTAAGTTTTGAATCTATATACCAATACTTACATGCAAATATCACGAACAAATTGTTTATGAAATACATTGAGCCTTTTGACATTTGCACTAGTTGTATTAATAAAAATAGATAAATCACTATTAAAAGTAAAATTCATTATAATAACAATGCTACTAAATACATAGAAATTGAAAGGTTTTTTAAATTATTACATTTTGGAAAACTGGGTATTTTCTTAAATGTCAAGTTAAAACATGATTAAGAAATAGAAATTGTTGAAAATGATTAGAAAATAGAAAACATGTTTTGATAAATATAGAATCTGAAAATTAAAACTTTAATACTTATAAAAATGTTATATTTAAGAAAAATTTATAAGCTATAAATTATCCATAAAATGACAGAAAAATGCAATGAAAAAATTAAAGTTTTAAAAATTTTCTTGAAAACTAAGCAGGAATCACTAAATATAGAAGCCTGAAAAAGACATCATTGAAAATTGTTTCATTTTTCCATGAGCTTTCATTATTATCCCTAAATTTTAAATTCTTTATTAATGTCAGAAGCTAATTCATTAATATTGCAAACTTTTGAACAGGGGTAAATATAAATAAAATGTTACTTTATGTGGCAAATAAAATAAAATACTAAACTATAATAGATTTTTTTCAAAAGCAGTCAGAATATATACGTTTAAGAAAAATAAGCAGTAAATTAAAATGGAGATGTGTACATAGGAATAAACATCAAATTTCTTTTTTTTAGTAGAGTCCTAGCACCACCTACTGGTTATTGCTACATGATACCGAAATTCAAAGGAAGCCAGGGTCTAGGTTTTAAAAATAAATGTAAATATTTTTGGTATACTTCAAATTGTAGCCTCTGATTCTTGATACAAAAAAAACAACAAAAAAGTTAAAATTAAAATAGATAAAATGCATTGTTTTATTCATTCTCATTACTGCATGAGTCATTACCCTTAGATATACTTTCCTGATAGACAAAAATTTTTTGCAATCAACAGAGTAAAGATTGCTTATTAATATTACTTATTCTGGAAGACACATGACAGACAATAGCTAACATGAACTAAGTTTGCGTTTCTAAACTATACTATATAATTTTTATCTTATTGTAAATCATATTTCTTTATTAATAAAGTACACATCTAAACGTGAAACTACATAAGGATCCCATATAAAATTCCACAAATATATGTAATCGAGCCATTATTTGGAAAACATTTAATTTCAAATATCTCTTGACATATGATCTAGTCATTATGTAATTGAATCCTTTTGGTTTGGGATTTGGGTCGACTGAATAAAGAACTTCTTAGGTATAAAGAAATACTAAGGCTAAATACCACTGTTCTTTTATAAAACATTCTGATTGTAGTGAAATTGGACTCATGCCCAGAATTTGCAACATTTTGAAAACATTTAAACAGAATCCTATTCTAAATATTGTTCATAAACTTTTAGGCATTTTAAATCCTCTTTTAGTGCTTAAAAATACTGGCCAAATAAGGGCAAGTCTAGATTATTACCTAATGAGTAGTAGAAATAAATAGTTGGCTAATACACTTTTTTGCCAAATGAGAGTGATATTATCTTGGGACCTTTTAGCATTTTTACTTTAAGAAGATTAGATAAAATATTTATGTATAAAATGAATGGATAAAAATATTTTACATTCGTATTTCTTTACCCAGAATACAAGCCATCTCACTTCAATTTTTCCTCAATTTAAATCCGAGTAGATTCCACCTGTTATGACATTCTCAAAGCAAAGTACTGTAGTACTTTTTAATTTCTACAATCTTGCCTGGCACAATCAGAGGCTTAACCCTACTGTGGAATAACTCGATAGTCTCTACCAAATAAAATATTAGAGAAGGGCTGTTTCTCCACAAATGTGAGAGCAACTATAGAGAATAACAATTAATTATATAAACAAAGTAGTAGTGTATAGTCTTTTTTTTAATAAAGATGAGAATTCTGTTTAAGTTTTTCAAATTTTAAAATCTCAGTCAGAACAACGTCCTTTGAGTTGTGGAACTATGAGAAAAACATTCTGAGTGGCATCTTACATAAGATTTTCTCGGGAAATTTGCTGATTAAGAATACGTAAGTTTGCTTATTAAATGTCCTCTTTTCTCTTAGGCACCAGTGTCCCCATGGCTGCTCGTGGACATGGCCAGATCCTCTCACAGGACATTTTTAGTATACGGAATCACTGCAAAATTCTGCTTTGGAATCAACTTTGACTCTACATTTTCAACTGATGGATAAATATCCTAACTATTAGAGATATTTGGTATGCCATTACCCATGTTTGAGTTGGGGCATGAGTTCACATTGTCCAAGCAAAGTAAAAGCAACCTACAGAACATCAACACTTATGGATCGTTGCCATGAAATTGTTTTCTTGAGTATGAAAAATTATGCCTTAAAAAATACGAATAGTATGCCGTATATGGAAAAATAATTAGTTGTGTGTACATATTTATTATTAAAAATATTTCTTTGATCCAATAATATTTATTCAATAGTTCATTTTTAACATGGTGAAACTGTACCTGCCTCAAAGCTATTATTCATGCTTTGATTTCCATCAGTTTGACAGCATCAATACACAAGACATTTATTTGAAGGGTTCTCCCTACCTTTAGTTTCCTTACAGCATCTCTCACAACTTCTGTTCCTTTCGGCTGCTCCACTTCTGTACTGCCAAGAAACTGAAATGGTCATTTGTGAGACACAGGCTTTACTACATCATATAGCATTATATCATTTTGAACTACAAAACTGCATAATAAAATGGTTTGATAGCAATGCAAAGTCAAATTCTCATTAACCAGAAGAATTATTAATTTATATTACTTTTATATTATATAAAATATAAATATATCAGTTATTTACAATCCCTGTTAATCAGAAATTTTTTTTAAAAAATACATTTATTCTATATATTTTACTTGCAGATTTTTACTAGAAAGAAAACTAAAGTTATTTTATTGGGCCCAAAGGAATAAAGTAAGTTGATCTCAACAGTTTAAATTTAGTAAACTTATGAATAATTAAAAAATAGCTCTAAATTCAAAGGATATAAATGTCTTTTATTTGTTACTATATTTAAGTTTCATTAGTATATTTTATAGTTTATGATTTGAAATCAACATTTTTCTTTGTTTTCCAAATATGAGATACATCTAACATGTAGAATTTACATGACAAACTTTTTAAAATACCCAATATATACCATTTGGTAAAGTTATATCTAAACTAAATTAAGAAATAAAATATATATGATCTACAATTTTACTAAGTTTTAAATAACCTTGAAGGTAGTCACTGAGGATGTTTAGTTAAAACTTGACCAATCCAAAAATGCAAAAAGTTTCATAATAATTACTATATTGTAATAAAATCTTCACTCTGGACAGACATAATACCTCCTAAATAGAAGTCCAATAGAATGAATTATTCAAGACCAATTAGAATTGAAATATGAAAGTTTTACTCTAGAAAACATTTCGATGTATTACATAGCAAATAAACATTAAATTCATGAAGTATATATAATTTTCCAAAGATTTTTTTGCTCTTATTACGTACTACCAATTATAACACCACAGAGAGTCATGAATTCATCACTTCTCATATGTATAGACTAGACATTTGTGTGAGTATGTTTATGCACACTTTTTATCAAATAAGTAGAATCTTTTTCATGTGTTAACCTACAGAATGGAAGGGAACAAAAAAATAAAGGAGTTTCTTAGTCTTTCCTTCATTCTTGAAAAATTATCAGCTATAGTAATTACAGTCTCATTTTTTGAAATGGGCTTTCTACACAACTGGCAAGGGAATTACCAACAGAGCAGATTAAAATGTGAAAGTGCAGATTCCTTGGTCACATAAATCAGAATTTTTAGAGGTAGGGCCAAGGAATTAAATATCTAAAAGCATTGCAAGTGATTCCTTGTACTAAAGTCTAAGGAACATAGTTAGAAAATAGTTAACAGGTCATGAGGATAGTGGAAGGTAGCTACAAAAGGTGAGTTGAAAATATAGGAGATAACTGCTCTTCCCTTCCTTACCAGCTCGTGCAGGAAAGAAAGTAAAGCTCAGTTGCACTGAGGCAAAGAGAAGTTTCACCTCTCAGATTCTGTGAGGTACATCGGTTTCTTTTTTCAATGTGCTCAAACTATATCAAACAGCTTCTGGGGCCTAAATAGGATATCATCAGGCTTTCAGATTGCCCCATTGTGACCTCAAGTTGTTGGTTGATAAGATGCACACAGAAAACCAAAGTAAATGAAAAATGCTCTACTTAAAAGTAATTGAGAGCCTGCTACCAAGAAGATGTGAGAGACAGCCGAATCTATTTCTGACACCAATGGACCTGTCCCATCTCCTCTGTTTCAGATGAGTATTTCCAACCTTGGCTACATGACAGAATCACAAGCGAAGCTTTAATCTTATTACCAATGCCTATGAGTCTGATTTAATTGGTGGGGGGGCAGAGCCAAAACCTCTGTATATTTTAAAGCTCCTGAAGTGATTTTAATGTGCCACCAGGTGTGAAAAGCACTGTTTTAGATCATCCAGAAAGGATAAAGGGTTCAAATAACACAGGGGGATTTAACACAATAGGAGCTATTTTGTTCTGAAAAAATCCATGGGGTAAGCCGTTCTCAGCTTCTCTGAATTTATCATATCACTGAGCCATTCGCCATGGGTGGGTGGTCTAGTACTAGCAGGAGCAGGAAGACAAAGGCAGATTCTTTACGGGTAAGTGATTCTTGAACTAGCATGAGGAAGAGTTTGACGTGTCAATAACAGACTGCAAGTGTTACTGGCAATATTTTTGGAAGAATATTCGTACTTTGCCAAAAATGTCATGAGTCTTAAGTATTATATGCACACAGGCCCATAGAGGAGAATTATGGAAGAACTCCAAGTATATTCTAAATGAATCAACTTCTAGCAGTGCTCCAGGAACCTTTTAACATGTTTCTTTCACACTGACTTTAATTAAATCATCTGAGTAATGAAACACCGGGAAAAGCCATGAATGATGGTGGAAATTAAACTAAAAGACATCTTAATATGGAACTCACCACCTAACCAAACTTTTTCTTATGTAATGTTAGATGGCCTAATAAAATAATTTTAAAAACAAAAAATAGTTTATTCCTTATAATAGTTTCTGTATGTTCTTAAATTATAAAAGTTATGATGATACTTAGATTTAAAATTCATATTTATTTGTCTTCCATATGTCTATATAAAATGTTTATAAAACTCTTAAATATAATGCAGCTTAAAGATGATTCTAAGCTCTAGGCTTAGAATCTGGAGCTGTTAGAAAAGTCACCTAATCTCTGCCTTGTCTGATTCTTTTGAAAGATAGGAATAATAATATTGCTCTTTTCTCCTTATAAAATCATTCTAAAGAACAAATGCATTTAAAAATGAAGGAAAAAAACCTATTTTATCTGTAAAGTGTTTATAAGGGATTGCCATTCCTTTATTTAATGATAGGGGAAAATACTAGGGCTTAGTGGATACAGCTGGTACCTGCTCAGTTCTCCTGCGATCCATTTTATCACCTCAGGGCCCCATCCAGCTTTCACATGCTTTGCTGGTAATGACTCATACTCAAGACCTTCCAGAACATATTTTTTGGGCAATGAAGTCACCTTACCAGTACTGAGAGCTGGAAGCAGATGGGAATATTTTAACACTTACGGGCCCTTCCCCTGCCACCCCCCATATCACCACATTTCTTGGCTAATGGCTGACTTGGTGTGGAGGTACAAAATGCCTAGCTCCTTGCTTGGAGGTGAGGTAAACTCTATGGTATAATATGCAAAGCTTCCTTCAGAATCAGGCCAAGCCTGGGCCTTCATCTGATGTGTAAACTTCCTTCTTCCCCTAATCTGCTCTGATTTTCCTACTCTTTCATGGGTTTCTCCTGGGAGCACTCCTTTCATAAATTACAGGCACTCAAATCTTTGCCTCAGGGTCTAATTCTGGGAGAAACCGACCTAAGACACTGGTTAAATGCTTACATTCCAGGAACATACAGTATAGTATGCAAACCCATAAATAACTGAAATAGTCTGTCATAAATGCTATCAAAAGGCTTGTACAAAGTATACAGGTTAGAGGCAAGACTTTTTCATTTTTTCTACTTTGCCTGATGCCTGAAGGGTAAAAGAAAAGTTTGAACAGAATTATGTGATAGGCAGGGAATTAATCCACCTTATCCCAACAAAAGAGTTGTTAACCAACTGAAGAACTAGGCCAGGGGAGCTCAGGACTGCAAAATGCTAAGCACAGATGAAAGAGGAAGTGAGGCACATACATGGAACAATGACACTTAGCAGAAGTCCACATGCTGAATGGAAAGTCCCTTAGTCCCCTTTCATAGCCTGGCTCCCAGGATACTGGCTGCTAGTCTTACAAGCCTCCAAGCTGGAGAATTCTTCAATGGGAAATGTGAACCAAGAAAAAAACAAGACAACCTATGCTGACAGTGGGGTTTCCCCATGAAATAGATGGGTCACGTGTCTGTCACCAGTTGACAAACCCTGCTCAAGTACACAGGACTGCCAGTTGGCTTCTGAGTGCTTTAGTCTTAAATATCAAAACAGAGCAAGCACGTGCACATATTTGAGAAAAGCCTCTCACGTGAAAACCTGGGAGACAGACAAAGAAACAGGAACAAAAACAATGGGATAGAGGCAGAGAGAAAGCAAGGAGAAAAAAGATGGTTAAACCCCTAAATCAATATAAATATATTGCATTCAAGATGAAAACAGGATACCACAAAAAGTAGCATTTAGAGAACAAAAGAGAGTTCATATAAACTAAAAATATGATTCAAGGAATATGGCTACCAAAGACACCAGCTGCCAGAGCATCTCAGAACGAAGGAAAGGTTTTAGATGAAAGAGACAAGAACAAACAAACAGATAAACACAGATCGCGTGTGATTCTGAGGGAAGGGTGCTGGAACCTGCCGGGAACTCCACGGGAAGAAGCTGCACATCAGAACAAGGAGGAGCAAGATATTGGTGGAAATCAATCCCCCAAGGCTTGAAGTACAGCAAAAAGGGTAGGTGGGTCGGTTTGCTTCTTCCGCCCTCACATCTCTGACAGCCAGTGGGCTTCCAAGCTGCTAGAGTGAATTTCTACCCCCTCGAGTCCAAAAGCTGCTGCCTCCAGTGACCTGGGAGCTTCCTATGGACAGAACACCAGGCTCCCAGTCCCCATAGGCCACTTCCTGTCACCATAGATGCCAACCGAGAGGGCAGGTGCCATATTGCTTCTCTATCCTCCCTGCGCCTTTCTCCTCCCCAGGGGGCTTTAGGCTCTCAGTTCGTAGCTCACTTGTTCCCACACAAACATTTGCCAACTCCTGCCCAGATTGTAGGAGCCACAGGGGTCCAGTTGGTCCTAAGGGATCTGTTGACCCCAGAACCTGGACATTCGAGGTAGGATGCCTTGAAGAGAGGGGGACAGAGATGACCAGAGGGCTGGCTTTCCAGACTCTTTTTCTCCCCAACCCACGGCTGCTGAGAGAGACAATTGAGCCACCACACTGAGGCTTCTACAGAGAGTGAGGCTCAAACTTTTTTCCTTTTAAAGTCCTGCAGTGGACTAACAGATGTTTGAACTGTGAGCTTCCTGCTCACCAGCCCTCCCTGGTGCTGCTTGCCCAGTGGCTCCATCATAGCAGGGCACACCCTGAAATGGAGAGACATCAAACTTGCTTGAGTGCCCTGTAAGCAACTCGGGACCAGCATGCTTCTCCCTGTCATGGTCAGGAATTCATTTTCAGGGACCCGGAGGCAGGCCCACAAGGCCAGATTCCATACTCCCAGAACTTGATTGTGTTGCTCGGGCACACGAAGGAGAGATTTTTGAACTAATCTAAGGAGGCAAGGGAGCCTACATGGGCAGAACTAAGAAAAGAGTGCAGTGTGGGTCCCAGCTCCCTCGTACTGGTAGAACACCGCTCCCTCCAACAGGAAGGCCACACTTTCAGCCCAAGACAGGATCCTGGCTCGGGAAGTTCCTCAGCCCACAGCTCAATTGTGAGGGAGCTTAGCTAGTTCAAGCTCCTGCCTGCCGACAGATGTTGAAAGAAAATCACAGAGCAAGGGAGCAGGGAAAAGAGTGAAACTCACTCCTGATAGCCAGCTTGTGAATCTTAGATGGCTCCATCTCCTCCAACTGACTTTCTGGTTGGGCTGGGCCCCTTCAGGCTCTCCCTGGTGGCTTTCTGCAGAAACTGGAAGAGGACCTTTGACCCCTGCCAATATAGCTACATTGTCAGCTTTTGTGGAGCCTGAGGATGGGTTCACCAAACCCAGCCCTACCAACCCTCACTCCCCCACACATGCCTGCTGTGGTGAATAAGGACTCACCTGGAAGTTCCAGGGCCCCACCCACCCCCAGGGGCATTCAAGTGCTTTTTCTGAGGGACTGGAAGCGGTCACAGGACCAAAAAACAACACTGTAGCTTGTTCCTTCTGGTAAGCACCACCTATTTACAGGGAAGTCAATCTGCACAGCACTTCACAGAATTTACTAACTCAATCATACAGGGTGTGGTTGATTCTCACCCACAAGCACTCCATACTGTGTCAGAGATTAAACTGGGTGTGCCAGGACAATTCACACTGTTACAAAGACCACAGGGCTGAGAAAAGAAAAAGGATTTCAAAGGCCTCTTTCCTCCCTCATCAAAGAGAGACAAGGAATCTGCCCACTCACATAGTTCACCATGGCTATAGCCTACAAACAACTAGCAACTGAGAAAACTACTACACTGGGGATATCCGTAACCAAGACATGCATCCAAAAACTAGAGTGCCTTCGAAGCACCCACAAGCAAAGCCAAAGGTTCTCACCCAACATATGCTACAAACCCATATGACTGGGGGTGGGGGGGGTCGGGGAATGTCCCATTTAAACAAAAGAAAATCCACAAATAAGAAGCAACAGCTGCTCCAAATGAGAAGGAAAATCAGTGAAAAACTCAGAATTATGAAAAATCAGAGTGAAAGGACACCCCCAGAAGGGAATGCCAGCTCTATACCAACGTATACCAACCAAAATGAAAATACTGAAATGACAGATAAAGAATGAAAGGAAAAATGGTCTATGCTTCATATGGAACCCAGAAAAGTCCACACAAAGGCCATGAATAGCCAAAGCAACTTTAAGCAATAAGAACAAATCAGGAGGCATCACTTTACCAGACTTCAAGCTGTACTACAAGGCTATAGTAAGCAAAACAGCATGGTATTGGCACAAAAATGGAGACATTGACCAATGGCAAAACAGAAAACTCAGTCATAAAACCATCCTCATGTAGCCAACTGATCTTTGACAAAGCAGATAGTAATATACACTGGGGAAAAGAATCCCTATTGAATAAATGGTGCTGGGACAACTGTATAGCCACATGCAGAAGAATAAAGCAGGATCCATATCTCTCACCACTCAGAAAAAATTATTTATAATGCAAGATGGATAAAAGACTTAAATGTAAAGCATGAAACCGTAAAAACTCCAGAAGAAAATGTTGGAAAAACTCTTGTAGATATCAGTCTAGGCAAAGAATTTATGAAGACCCAATGGCAATCGCAGCCACAACAAAAATAAATAAAATGGACTTGATTAAATTAAAAAGCTTCTCCACAGCCAAGGAAACTATCACAAGAACAAAGAGACAACCTAGAGAATGGGAGAAAATATTTGCGAGCTATACATCCAATAAAGGACTAATAACCCGAATCTACAAAGAACTCAAGCAAATCAGCCAGAAAAAATCAAACAACCCCATTAAAAAGTGGGCAAAAGACATGAGTGGAAGATTCTCAAAAGACAGACAAATGGCGAATAAACATATGAAAAAGTGCTCAATGTCACTAGTCCTCAAGGAAGTACAAATTAAAACCACAATGAGATATCACCTTACCCCAGTCAGAATGGCTTTTATTAAAAAGTTCAAAAACCATAGATGCTGGCATGGATGCAGAGAGAAAGGAATGCTTATACAGTGTTGGTGGGACTGAAAATTAGTACATCCTTATGGAAAACAGTACGGAGATTCCTCAGAGAACTAAAAGTAGAACTACAATTGGATCTAGCAATCCCACTACTGGATATCTATCCAAAGGAAAAGAAGTCATTTTATCAAAAATATACCTGCACACAAATGTTTATTGCAACACAATTCACAATTGCAAAGATGTGGAATCAACTCAGATGCCCATCAATTTATGAGTGGATTAACAAAATGTGGTATATATACACCATGGAATACTACTCAGCCTTGAAAAAAGAATGACTTAATATCTTTGGCAACAATATGGATGGAACTGAAGACCATTATTCTAAGTGAAGTACTAAAGAATGGAAAAACAAACACCACACATACTCACTATTAAATAGGAACTAACCAATGAGTACACATGTGCACAGAGGGATCTTTAATTCAATGCAAATCAATCTCCTGGGGAGGGAAAAGGAGGGGGTGGGTGAAAACCTACCTGACAGGTACAATGAACACTATCTAGGTAACAGGCACTCTTATAACATATAACCACAGTTATGAGTGAAAACACATATACAAGCATAAATAGGTTCATCATCAGTATATCAAAGATTTTAAAAAAATCATAAATGATCCTGGAGAAAACAAACCAAAAATACACCACAATCCAAGAAGATGAATGACATCAGACTTCTTCACAACGACAACAATGGAAATGAAATTTCATTTCAAATTTGGAGTGAAAAAAATGATTTTGAGCCAAGTTTCCAAGCTGTGAGAAAAAAAAATATTCATATTGACATGTGCAAGGGCTCGAAAACTTGCCCTGGCTTGCCCCAGTTCTCAGTAAGAAAAGAAGAGAGTAAAAAAAAAAAAAACAAAAGAAAAGAAAAAAACAACACACAAACCACAGAGGGAGTAGTGAACCCAGGAAACGGGAGAGTTGGCAGGAGGGCGTTGACAGACACTACAAATAAGGACAAATCAAAGCACAGCAGTACAACAGGTTGTTCAGAAACAGTACAAAATAACAACAACAAAAAACCAGGAAAGTAAAATGCAATTGCTTCAGTGAATAAGAGTTGGGAGAATAGCCAGGGAATATTTTGTTATTTTTGTTGTAAGTCTTGGGGAAATATTCAACTATTTAAAGTGGACATAGACTACTTCGATAAAATAAAAAATCAAATTAAGTGCCCAAATTATAGCATGTTAATTTTGCATATATTCATTTATTCCTTATAACATATTTGAATGCTTTAAGTCAAACACTTATAAGTGCTGGGTATAGAGTAGGGGAAAAACATTCCTGTTTTCATGACATTTACATCCTAGTGAGTATACAAACGTGTGTATGTGTCTACATCTATGTCTATGTTTATGTCTAGATCAAAGACATATGTATTACATTTTAGATGGCCTAAGTATAAATGACACAACAAATAACACGGATAGACTGGGCACAATGTGGGTAATATTTAAGAGTCACCAGGAACTTTCTCCCTAAAAAGGTGACATTTTAATAGAGATCTGAATAAAAGGAAGACATGAAAAATGTCCTCAAGTACTTTGAGGCTAAAATACCTCTGACACGTCAACTAAAGATGCAAATTCAACAACAGGGCATACAAAGCTGGAGCTTGAATAATTCTCGGGAGAACATATGGATTAGGGAGATGCTGGCACTGCTATATCAGTGGAAGGCTGAGAGATTGGAAACTGCTAGAATCATGGGTCCTCCGGTAGCTGCCATGTTCCAGAGGGAGATAGAAGACGATAATGCTGCAAAGGGGGATAAGACTAGAGTTCAGGGAAATGGCAATGGGAATCAGGAATACTACCATTAACACTACCAGTTAGGGTCGCCAGATCTAACAAATAAAATTACAGGATGCCGCTGCTGGTGGGAATGTAAAACGGTACAGCCACTCTGAAAAAATGGTTTGGTAGATTTTTTTTTTTTAAATAAACATGTACTTGCCATAGGATCCAGCAAATGTACTCTTGGGTATTTATTTCAGAGACATAAAAACTAACGTTCACGGAAATATTAATATCTATGCACTAATGTTCATAGTCGTTCTTTGCAACAGCCAAAAATTGAAAGCAACCTACATGTCCTGCAATGAGTGAATGGTTAAACAAATGGTGGTACATCTATACCATGGCAGATTACTCCGTTATAAAAATGAATGAAATATTAATACACACTACACTTGGATAGATCTAAAGGGAATTATGTGGAATGAAAAAGCTAATATTAAAAAGTTTCTTTTCTATTAGTATTTACCTAAGAGAAAAATATAGAAATATTTCTTTTACAATGAAAATGGGACATTGGTATATTTAACACTATTTAAAATTGAATGAAATACTTGCTTTTATGTTTTGCAACTTTGTGTCTTAGCTCCTCCATGTGGCAAAGCATAAAAAATTAACAATGATGATAAAAGAGTATAACATACCAGACTATTTTGCTTTATACAGTTAGATACAGTGTGTTATTTTTCACATTGGAAAAGAGCATAAGAAAAAAAGTTGTGTTCTGTGGCAAGTAATATTTGTTCCTGCCACTTTTTTCTTAAAATATTATACAGTTTATTGATTATTTTTCTCTATACAATAAGTTCTCACTTCATGGCACTGATAGGTTCTTGGAAACCATGACTTTAAGCAAAAGGATGACAAAATCAATTTTACCATGGGCTAATTGATATAAAAAAGAATTAAGTCTCTACAGTATATTTCTGGTCACAAAAATCTCTCAATAAAGACCCAAAACATTTTTAGTAAACACAAATAAATGTGAGCTATACATACATTTAAAAAAGATTTATAGAAACAAGTAAAACAATTATTTATCCAATTATTCTAGCTCAGGTTAGTAGGTGGCTGGAGCTTCTCCTGGCAACTCAGGGTACAAGATGAACCAACCCTGGACAGAACACCATCCCATTTCAGGGTGCACTCATACACACACCCACACTCACTCACACTGAGACCATCTGGACACACCAATGAACCCAACATGCACAGCTTCGGACTGTGGAAGGAAACCAGAGTGCCCAGAGAAAACCCATGCAGACATGGGAGAACATGCAAACTTCACACAGACAGTGGCCCTGGCTGGGAATAGATTTTTTTTCCTCCTCAATCTTATAATGGAACAACATTGAAAGAAACGATGTTATTCAAGGACCTGCTGTAGCCATAAATAGGTAAAATTTATTTTGGCAAAATGTTTTAAAGAAAGATCAGGCATTAGAGTGTATATAAGTACAAGTGTGTGCCTTATACAATAGTGTACTTGTGCTTTGAAACTCCAAAAAAATTCTTCTGTTTATTTATGAATAAACATTTTAATTTTGATATTAAAATAAAGAAAATTTGAAAACTACACAAAGATGTATCCATGAATATAAGCATTACCTTTTATCTCATAGTCAAGAGGTAACTATGTTAAAATATTGTATGTTATCTTTTAAATTTATGTTAAAATAAAAGTGATCAAGCAATGACAGTATTAGGCAAACTTATGTAAACAAACAAAACCTCCTTGATTACTATGTATGCTTTATTTCGTTATTGGGCATTATTGTGCGGGTGTATATACATATATCTATATTGTATATGGGCGTATCTATATATATTGAATTCGACTACTAGTTGAGCTATTAAAAGGGTTAATATTAAAACTTTAAATAAAATTCCTAAGCAAAATAGATTTAAAAGATATAAACGGAGAAGCAACATTTAGTATACTAGAATATGAAAAGTAAGATGATGGCAGTTATTGATGTAGAAATGTTTTGTGTATTCTTAGTCTATATATATTTAAAGGTCTGACAACATCTATATTTTCCTTAGATTTTACAAACTATTATGTCTTTTTAAAATCTTCTATAAAGACTTTGATAAACACAGAACAAATTTCTGATATTATAGGTCTAATTTTATATCCCATACAAATATTGCAACTCATGCATTTCTCTGCTCAATGCATTTAAATACTTATTATTAAGGCAGAAGTACTGAAAACAGGCAATTTACAGGCTGTGGTCTGTTGAAATTAAAAGTATAAAAATGTCATCAAACTTGCTATCATATACAAAATATTTAACTTACAGACTTTTTAAATTAGAATGCTATTAAGATATGTCATATTTTTCATACTTGGTTAATATTCTCCAAAATTCCCATAACTATTTTTCTATTATTATTAAAATGATACAAAGACTTCCTTTTAAGCTAAATTTCCATAAGATATGTCTGTATTCATTTCTTCCATTCTTTTGTTGTATTTTATTATGCCTACCATAAGCATTTTACAAAAAATGTGTGAGAGTTTAAGAACTCCACCCTCATTTTCAAATATAACCTTAAGATGAATCTTTTTCACTTGAAAGGCTGAATAGTTTGTTTTATGACTTGCTTTTTTTCCAGTAGAGAGCAGTGTTGGACATCATATGGATCCATTTATAATAACTGCTTTGTTTACTTCCTCAAATGTTTTAAAATCATTCTATGAATAACAAGATTTTTAAAAAACAGAAAAATAACAATTAAATACATAACTAAACAGTTACTAAGTCTAACTTCTATTGAAATTTGACAGTATTTAACATATGAAGGAGAGAGAAGGAATTGTAATATATATTTTACGTGTATCAAATTCAAAATATGCCAATTTTATGTAAATAGTATATTCTCTACATAATTATTTCAAAATATTAAGGGAAAGTAATTCCTATCTTTTATAACATAAAAGTTTTATCTAACATCAAGATTAATAAATAATAACTATTGGTGGCATAATAAACAATGAATATTCTGATTATAGAAAAAATATGTAAATGGGTATGTATCTTTATAACCAATGATGCAGAGCCTCAAATATGACGGGACTAATTTTCTTTGAGTGAATTTGATTCAATATGGTTAAAAAAAACAGTATATAAGCCTTTTAGCTACTCCACTGCACCCAGTAGATAAGCCACATAGGAGTAACCCAATTTAATTTTATAGTCTTTATTTGGCTGACTTGCTATGTCCCCCTGCCAAGCAATACAGAAAAAGTCATTTTTAAAAAGCACATCTTAATAGTCAATTGCAAAGGAGGGTCAAAATCAATTGGATTTAAACCTATTAATCATCAAAACCATAATCCTGAAAAAAATTAAAATCTATCCACCAAAAAAAGGTTATAATTTAAACTTTAAATTAAATTCTCTAAAGGTTATTCTTTAAAAGGAGTACCAGAAACTTTTGACAGAGAATAAAAAAATACAGGCTAAATATAAAAAAGTCCACAGTATTTTATATTTAAATAAGGTGATATTTTGGTTTTTCATTTTATTGTAATTATTCTTTATTAAAGTATACTTGTTCTTATTTTACATGGATAGAAGTATATTATTTTAATAGTCCCTTGATTTTAAAGTAATATTTCTATACTTAAGTCCAAACAAATACACTTGCTATAAACAAGAAACTGTACTCTTTGCACAAGAGGGCTCCCAAACCTAGTTTGTAGTGTAGTGACAACAAGAAGCAGCAGGTTTTTGTCTTTTCTCTGGAGGTCCTCCCATAGTCAAACATCCTTCACATCTTAGGAGTGAGACAGAATGAACAGGGCATTCACTTGTATTGTTATAAACAGAAGTATTATCAAAACAAATCAGCATCAACTTATACGGAGAAGCAAAAGCATAGGGTTTAGAACCAGACAGGCTTCACAATTCATTTTCTCATTAGAGAACCACATGACTATAAAAATACATTGGCTGTGGAGATATTCTCATTCAACTCGCATTGTTTTATAGATGTGAAAACTGAGGATCAAGGAGGTGGAATGACTTTCTAAGGTCACAAAGTTCGTTAGTAGCAGAGCTAGATCTAGAAACCTAGCTCTCCTAAATTCTTAGGCATATACTCTTCATTTTTGCTACCTTGAATAAAACAGAAAGAGAATGAAAAATAATATAGTACACTGGATATAAGACTATTAGTGGGAATTATATTAATCATGTATGTTACATCCACTTGGCTAATTAAGATTTATGTTATATAATCTTACTATTGTGAGATATGCTTAAAAATCCAAGGGAGTCAAAAGGGTATCCATTGGCTCTACAGTCAGATAACAAGAATTTCCAAACACTGATTCCACCATTATTTATTGTACCTTTCATAGCCTCAATTTCCTCATTCATAAAATGAGGATAGACTCAATGTTGTGAGAATTAAATGAGAAAGTACAACCAGCAAGTGGAACACAGTGAATCTTCAGTGATTTTATGCTAAAAAAAATGAAATAATAAAAGAGTGACAACAAGCAATTAAAAAGAGCCAGACTGCTCACAAAAAACTGCAAAGTAAGCAAGAAAAAAGACCCTACTTGAAGCCACTAGGATTTGGGTTTTAGTTCCTGAGGCAGCAAAAGTCCTCACCAACACATACACAAATGCGTGTTTTCTCAAAATTGTATTGGCTACTTTAAAACACTTATTCTTTTGAATTTTCATTGTAATTTATTTTATTTGCAATTCTCATTGCAATTTAATCATATTTATATGTAATATGAGACAAGTGATATTTTTAGGACATATCTATACATATGTCTATTTGAAGATGTCTTTGCAATAAATGTGTATTGTATTTGTAGGCAGACTGAGCATATTTCTTGCTAAATATATTTTAGTTGCTTTATAGTTTTTGATAAATAAGATTATTTTTGAATTCTATTTATAACGTTATTGCTATATAAGAAATATTTACCCTGTATCTAGTCAGCTTACCAAATTCTCTTAAGCCTAGTAGGTTTATTTTTTTAAGTATGCTAGAGTTTAATTATCAATAAAGGGAAATATATTTCCTTTTCCTTTCCAATATCATTACCAATTATTTAATTTTCCTTGCTTGCTTTATTAATTACTAATCAATGTTAAATAACATTGATAATAAGTATCTATATCTGATTCTTAGTTTTCATGGAACTTACGTAAGCTTTTGACAATATAATACATTGCTCATTGTTCTACTTCAGGTTTAAACTTGCATGAAATAGTCTTCCCAAATCTGCTTGTGTTCCTGAACTCCAAATACATTTATTTGGAGATTCCTCTAATATTTCAAGTACCCTCTCAGCTCTCCTGAGCTAAATTTGTTTATTTTTCTCCCTGTTGGAAAGAATATTCTTTAAGTACTCTAGCATCCCTCCTACTTCAGGGAAAAGCATTCCTAGGACTTCTCTGAGATACTGGGTCATCATTATCATTACAACTGTCATCATTAGTATGATTTCTATGTCCTAATCCCTTTCAAATTATTTATCTTCCATAGTCTATTCCAGACAGAGAAGATACAGGAGGATAGAGGAGTGAACAAAACAGACCAAAATCCCTGACCTACTAATGCTGCTGTAGGCTATATCCTCATCTTCAAAGACCAAAGAGGTGCCTGTTTTTTCTCACAGGTTCTTTCACTCCACTCTAGCCAGAATCTTACTATTTGAAAACAATCCAAATAGACTGCAACAAAAAAGTTTCCAAATATACAATAATTGCCATAGCAGAGTTTTCTGGCTGTAAGTGATCATTGCTTGTTTTGAAGTCTTAACCATTTTGGAAAAGACTTCATCCTAAGCTATAAGCAGAACTTTTCTTTCACACTTGAATATCACAGAAAATAAATGATCGTATTCAGGGACTTTACTACCTAAACTGCTGTCCTCATTTCTTTACAAAGGGAGGGAAATCTTTTCAAACCTTGACAGTTCTTTTGAGTGAAAAAATGAATGTGGGCTAACAATACTCCTGAAATGAAGACATTGATTTCTTTTAACAGACTTTCTACCAATGATTAATGTGGCCTGATTACCTGTGCAAAGCTTCATTGTATACAGAACTCTCACTAGTGTGCTCTAAAGATGAAAACAGGACTGGATCCTGCCCCTATGCTTTACTTTCCAGGTTTAGATTCAAGTCCATGCAAGGAAAGATAAAACAAACAAACAAACAAAAACCCTCTGAGCTGGAACAAATTGAGAGAAGCTTAATGTCAGTAGCCTCCCCTAGAGGTACTAGTGAGAGCAGGCTCTGTATCAGAGCAGATATTCTTTTATTCAACAGCTGTTTATTGAAGACCTACTATGCATGAGGCACTGTTCCAGGTACCTGGATACAATGATGAACAGTAAAGTCAAAGATCTCTTTGCATGTGGCTTGGTGGAAGATTCAGAGTGACAGCCACATGGACTCAAGGATTGAATTCTGGCTCTGCCACTTGCTAGGTCCAGGAATCTTAGAGCAGCAGCTTATTCTTTTGTAAAATGTATTAATAGATAAATATCCTTGTACTTATAAATAGGTGGTGAGAAGAAACTGCATGGGTACAGTGTCTGCTGACACATAGTAGGTATTCTATAAATATTTGCTTCCAAAGACAAATGTTTCCAAATAATGTGCCCAGGTACAGATTATTTGATTTTAGATCCTAGAGTAAGACTAGAACAATGGAGTTTGTGGCTTTTATTCTTTTGAACGAGGGTAAATTTTTTTCTCATAGTTATTTTATAGAGTCAACATAATTCTATTAATAGGGTTTAAGAGAATAAATACAACCTGGGAAGCTGATAACTCTGGCCCATTAAGTGACAGGCGGGAAAACAAGCATGAAGCACCCAACTACGGCAGGGTCTTAGCGATTCCTACAGTGGCATAGGAGAAAGGAGGGGATCACTCTGCTTTTGCATAATCAGTTGGGTCCATCTTACGTCAATGAGTCTGCCTTGCAATCAGATGCAAAAATAAGATGATAAGCTAGCTTATTTTTATTTTTATTTTTTTTAATTTCAGTATATTATGGGGGTACAAATGTTTAGGTTATGCATATTGCCGTTGCCCCACCCGAGTCCGAGCTTCAAGCGTGCCCATCCCCCAGACGGTGCCTACCGCATCCATTAGCTGTGTATGTACCCATCCCCTCCTCCCCCTCCTCTACTAGGTGATAAGCTCTTTTGTCTCAGTAGCTAATAGCCTAATTCTCTCTTCCCCTTTTGTAAAAGTGAGAAGCTATTCTGCTTCCGCTATCGTGTTCTCGTTACTATTAGGCCAATTCTACATAGCTCTAAATTCAATTTGTTAATTTTGTTTATATTTTAAATCTATGCTTTTTTCCTTTATAAAGATAATTTTATTGAGTTTTTTCAACACTTTAAAACAATTACGACTAATTAATGCTACTTAGTAAAGTTATGTAATGTTTCACTATAATGCTTGATTGGTTTTGTTTGCATAGTACTATCTGTTGATTTTATTTGATTTTTCTTGGCCTTTGAAAAAAATCAATGGTAGCATATTCCTGGGCAACATCTGTGAATATTTTTCAGTTGCCCTTTGAAAGTTCTAATCCTGGTATTAACATAGACCTTTGTTTTTATTGGAATACTTCTAAAAATTGAATAACCTGATTAGTGACTATAATTACAAATTATATAAACATTTTCTTTCATATATACAGAACTATATTATAGTATATTACTTTTCTCAAAAAGAACTATACATATCTATTTTTATGATATATTTGATGAATATATCAAATATTCAAGCTTGCTATTTTCAGACCACAGAACTGGTATTTGAGATGAAACTTAACTCTGTGCACTTCCACAATGCAACTATGAGTTATGCACTTAATAGTTACATATGAATTAATATGTCTAAAATTTATTAACGTCTAAAATTTAATTAGACCACTTGTTCTTAACATATTTTTAGGTTAAGAATTGTGTGGCTTTTCATTTCAGTTCCTTGCCTAGCAGGCTTAATTTTAAATACATATACTGACTAAATTCTGAGATTAATTTGTTTTCATTTAAAGTGAAATGCTATTAAAATGCACAAACAAGTAAAGTATGGGCAAGGACATACAATTAGAATCATTATACTTATTTGAATCTCATTTCAGTGCTAATCTCTTATAAATTTCAAAGTTATATATGTCCATAGAAGTCATAGATGCTGCTTGGTACACGTAAGAAATAGAAAACAAATGGTATTCTAATGCTCCAAAAATGTACACTTTTTTAGTGAATATTCAAGTTGAAAAATTACACAAACCTAGGGAGTATCACTCCACACAGCTAAATAAACTCCATAATGGAATTTAATGAGAGACTCTGGGAATTACTTGCATTTTATCATGACTAATTCTTCATCTGAAGGTGGACAGTATTTCATACAACAGACAGTTTGGGCAAAGACATTTTTTTTAAGTTCTTGATGACATCCCATTGGAGCTGGAGGGGCCTTAG
Organism: Avahi laniger; assembly: GCA_963575035.1. Classification (NCBI taxonomy): domain Eukaryota; kingdom Metazoa; phylum Chordata; class Mammalia; order Primates; family Indriidae; genus Avahi; species Avahi laniger. The sequence goes on from CAUYSK010001869.1 coordinate 40,900, forward strand.
TTCCTAGAAGCCCATCTGTTAAGTTTTGCCTATAGAAATCCTGCCAGCAGCCTGCAGGAAGGAATGCAAAGTGGGCTGATGGTCTGGCAAATGCTGAGAGAGGGCAAGTAACTTTCTCTCTCAGAACACCTTGCTAGTTTCTCCACAGAAAGTACTTTTAGCTCGCTGTGCAAAATTACTCCAGACTGTGATTGGTTCTTTTCCACTTTGATTGAATATTCAGTTTGTTATGAGGATAGCAAATTTACCAATTTACCATATAATTTATGTGCAAAATACAAATCCTCATGTAAACACTGAAATCAAAGGGCTGACTTTTCTAAGTTGTTATTGTCCTTAAAGACTGTTCACTGAATGACAAGGTCAAATTTTATCCTGCATTGCGATACAGAGTTTAAGAAGAATCCATAGAATCGTGGAAATTAAGATTTAAATCTCAGCTCTGCTATTACTAAATTGTTTTGGTGCATCTACTTTGCAAATCCAAGCCTGTTACTCTATAAAAAACAGTAGTGATGTTTCTGAGTGATACTTTTGAGGACTGCTTAAGATAATGAGACAATATAGCTTAGCGTAGTGCTTAGTAGTTAATAAATTAGTATTTAACAGATTTGTCTCACTTATTAAACTGGGAGAACTAAAACTATTTTATAGATAAAAGCCAAAGAGTCTCCCTAAAATTAAATTGTTCTATACTATATAATCCAGGTAGATTATAGAAAACAACTATAATCAATGCTTTTCTGGTTTTTATCCATTGATATGAAATTATACAAACGCAAGAGAGAAGGAAAGGATAATTTTCATACTAGTTCTCCCAATGATTTTAATGTCTCATTATATTAATAACTTCAGAAATTCAATTAGTAGGAATCTGAAATTCAAAAGAGACTATAAAACATATACAAATATTAGCAAACATATTCATGACATTGTAGTTAAAATAAAAAGATGAAAGGAAAGGAATAGATGAAAAGGATACGATTTATCAAATGTTAAAGACTAAAATTTGCAGGAAACATCACAGTAAAATTTTATTAGATGCTAATTATATTACATATGGTTATTTTTCCAGAAACCTGTCTTCTAAATTTAATAAAGTAAATAATTTGATAGGTTACTAAAATTATATCTCTGTTAAATTAGGTAGTATAAATGCACTATGTATGTATGTGGTAGTCTCATTAATAAGGTTATGCAGTTGGTCAATCATGTGGTACAAAGAGGGTACCTGAGATAAGCACAAAAGCACACTGGTTCAATGACTATAAATTGGTTAAAGTCTGAAGCTTTCTTGTTAAATGATCTAGTTGATGAAAGTCAAGGCATAGCATTCAAAAAACATATCATATAAATTATTCCAATGCTTCTAATGTATACGTTTCTAGTTCAACAGAGATATATTGAAGATAGATAGATTTTGTGGCAAATATTTAACCTCTTGGTTATGATTTTATGTATGAATAGGACTGTGCACTGATAATTTCACTGCTAGCACAGAACAGCACATCTTCACCCAATGAGTGAGCCAGATGTCAGCCATATCTGAGGTAAGCCATATCTTGGCATGCTTTGTCTGTTTGTTTGAGAATATTTATTGACAAGGAAATCACTACCTCACAAGAGCATATGATCCTATATTCATATAGGATATTATAATATGTTTCTGTATATTATAACGTGCATATTATATTCTGTATGTTACAATATGCTTCCTGCCGTGGAGTTATTTTGGAGAGAATGATTGTGAACCAAGAGTTAAAATAGTAAAAGAATGAAGGAATGACTGAGGAATGTAGATGGGGGACTTCAAGGAGAGGAAGGGTGGCAAAGTTTGATAACATGAGATTCAAAGCTGGAGATTTTAGGGAGAAGAAAGGGCAACAGTCAATTCACCTGCCACGCCACGTGCTACTAGAAAAATTGTGGGGAGAAAATGCTCACCACTCGAGAGGCAACAGGGCATTTAGTGTCCTCAGAGGAGAAATGGTTTTCATGTGGAGCAAGAAGCAGCGGCAAGGTTCAGAAGAGAGGTTAAAAATAAAGAGGATTTTGCTGCTGATTGATCATGAATTTTCAGGGTTCCCTTCTTCAAGGAAAAAGTGAGGAAGAAAAAAAAGCAAGAATGTAGAGTAGAAGATTTGTAGTCAAAAGCCATGAATCCTGCAAATTTACTAGAGGTCAGTCATGAACTAGGTGATGACTTTATTTAGCAGCAGCATAAAGTAAGAAACACAATCAGTTAACTCTATGATTCACTGTTGATGAGGTGAAATAAAAATAAAAGCTGTTTCAAATATATGATGGAACTTTGATTTTCAACTGGATGAATATGTGATTTCATCGGCAGAAGTGTTAGATAGTTCATTAAATTTCAAATAGCCCACTAGACACTCATTTTATTTTTATAATAGCTACAAATATAGAAAACAGCTTCACAATTATTATTGACTTTACTTCAACCCATCATCTCCTCTGCTATTTGTAAGGACTTTGGAGAAATAACTATCACTCCTGATCAAAATGAGATAGAGCAATAACTACCTTTGCCTTTATATTTGTTCTACATAGTTGTCTGTCTAAATATCTTTCTTTATAATTGGTATATCAACATTTATTTAACCATGAAATAATTCTTGGTTATGAAATGCACATTAAGGCATTGTTGGTTGTAAATGCCATGTAGGCAACTCAAGCTTTGCTTTAAAAATGGTTCTCCTTAGCATAGTTCCTGTCTCCAGTAGACTGTCAAGCTTTGAAAAGTCCCAAAGAGTTTCTAGAGTCAAGTCTTCCAAATTGAAAATATACAAATCATGACATCTTATCAGATTTATTTTTCAGACAAAACATTCTTTTTAGAGTTTTTATGTCTCTACATTATTAATGTTGAAAGTTAGAACTCATGATGTTTCCTTCTACAGTATAGGGTAGTGACAGCTGAATTATTTCTGCCACTTGGCTCTCCAAAGTATTAATATCACTGTAAGCATTACCTCTGAGATATTCTTTAGTACTGAATCAAGGTAATTATCAGGGGAAAATACACTGGACAAATTAAGATCAACATTTTAAAGAGAATTGTCAAGGCTTTATTTTAATATGTATATCTTAACATAAAATTAAATCTTAAGAGTTAGGATACAGACTTATAGGTATAAACTTCTGAGAATTAATTTAAATGTATATGTATTACTAAAGTTTTATATTATGTTCTATTATCAAAATAAACATGATGTTAGCATTATTGATTCAGGGATTCATACAACATTAGCAAGGGAAGTGTGCTCTCAGACATTTGTAAGAAAGATTTGTGAGTAGTATTACATACAAAGTCCATGGCAGTTAATGTTCATGTCTAGTTATGTTTACAAGAAAAGGAGACTTCTATGGTTTGAATGTTTATATCCGCTCCAAAATTCATGTTGAAACTTAACGACCAGTGCACAATATTAAGAGGTGAGGTCTTTTGGAGGTGATTAGGCTGGGAAAACTCCATCAGTGTGCCCTTTAAAAAAGCTACTTCAAGAAATTATGCTCTGCTAGCATTTTAAAATACTCAGACATTAAATTAAATCATTACAGATTTGTATAGATATTACAGAAACTATAAAGAAAGAGATAATATCTAACATATAGCCATATGTACCACACATTGTGGAAGCTGTTTTCAAATATATCTCATTTAAGGAAAAAGGAAATATCCGGAAATGTTCTTCAAGTTTGTAGATTGAAATGAGACAATTTTCATCTTTAGTAAAATAATTAATATCCACTTAGACATAAAGATATTACCTTACAAGGAAAATAATTTACTCTAGCACATTCTTATAGCACTAATAAGAAACACGCAATAGTTCTCTTTATTAAAATTGAGTCTAGGCTCAAGAATGTATTTTGATAAATTAGACAATGAGTGTTCTAAAAGGTACAGATAATCTTTTTTAAGAATTGCCTCCCAGCTATGAGGTAAATCATGACAAATTATTGCCTCCAGGAAAATCTCCTTCCATGGCTATCAGATGCAAGTCTCTCTCCCTATTTCCCTTTTCTCATTGGAACTTGACCAGTCTTATAATCATCCATGCCATTCTACTAGCATCCTTCTCTACTCAAAAACCTCCACAATTAAACCCTGCCAGGGCTTTCCTGCGAACTACAATTATAATAGAGCATAAGTATGCTATCTCTGTGAAATCAGTGCAAATGAGTAACAAATGCACTTTCTAAACAAAATTCGATTTGTATGTAAAGGAATGAATAAATAGAAGATGTAGCTCTGGAAATTCTGGCATACAAGAGGGAACACAAATAGTGTTAAAGATTGGGAAAGTCAGACTGGGAGAGGAGGGGAAGATGGTTTGCCTGGCTAATACGTTTTGGAAGAAAGCAGTGGCAACAGGACATTTGGTCTTTTCTGCTCTGTTCTGGCCATTTTCAGGAAGAAATTGCTGGAAACTACTCATCAGAACAGCAGAAGAACATCTGGGGATGAGGCATTGGACATTCTTTTGCTGATAGAAGAGAACTAAGGCCATCCAGTTAGTTCTATATAGGGATTACATTTCAGGAAGCTCAAGGGTCATCAATCACCTTATTCCCCTTGGCAATTTTTCTTCCTGTTGTAAGACAGAGAAGTATCTTTAACAGAAGACATTCTCTACTTACATAAAAACAAAAGCTTTGAGTTTTCATACCTGGTGACATGCTAAAGTGATTAGAAACTCATGCTCCAAGATCATGAATTCTGCACTTTTGTACTATGCTGATTACTAACTGTGTAACCTCTGGAAACATATGTAATTTTTCTAAATCCCAATTTTCATATCTGGAAAATGGGAGACACAATAGTAACTAATGTAGGTGAGTATGTATACGGTCATTATAATTGTATAATATAGTATCTATCTCATAGGACTGCATATGTGCCTGACAACAATGTTCGTAGGATTATTATCACTGCTAAAGTATTATTTATATTAGAGATGATGAATTGGCACAGACCAATCCCCTATCTCTAACCCTCACCCAATTGGGTCGAGTATAGCGGCTTAGAAGATATGAATTCAGAGAAAGGGAAATTGGGAAAGACAAGGGTCTCCCTTGAGGGAGTGTGGAAGAGCAAACTGAGGAAGTCAGGGCGCTACTGTATAATTTTGACTCCATCAAGGCTTATTAATCATAGATAGACATATAAAAAATCTTTTTTAAAATTTTTTATCTTTTTAGTTTTTTATGGAAAAAACTAGTATGTGTACACATTTATGGGATACATGTGATATTTTGTTACATGCATAGAATTGTAATAATCAAGTCAGAGCATTTAGGGTACATCACCTCGAGTATTTATCATTTCTATGTGTTGGGAACATTTCAAGTCCTCTTGTCTACCTATTTTGAAATATACAACACATTGTTAGCTATAGTCTGCTCTATAGTTAACCCTACTCTGTCTGCTATTGAACATTAGAACTTATTCCTTCTAATCGTATGTTTGTAGACATCATATGTCCATACTATACAAACATATCTAAGAATAGCTTAAGAGAAGCATTTCTAATGCATTGAACGTTACTTTTTATTTTAACATAGTCAATTTTATTATCAGCTGTTTTTCCCCTCAAAATTTATTTATTTAAGTATCACCAGTACAATGGATTATTCAGTTACTGCAGCTTTTTTTTATTCTCCTAGATCATCACCTTTGGACGATTTTGATGTCTGTTAATACTACCACAACTGGTGTGCGGGAGCAGAGAAAACTGAAACTACAGCCACTCAATTTTGATGCTTATTATTAAATATTAGCTTCCTATAAAACTTGGTAGGGAACAAAGTAGACACTATTGATTAATATAGGCTTTATATGTATACTTTATTATTTATATCCTTCAATGTAAAGGAAATAACCTTATATTTCTCAGTGCTCATCCAGTACACTGCAGTCAAATGCAAGTTTCTAGGCTCATTCTAGACCTACTAAATTAGAATGAGTGGAAAGGAAATTTGCAATTTTTAACAAGCACACTAGTTTAAGAAACACTGGGGATCCATCCTAAATAAACCTCTAAATAAATAATAATTTTTCATATGCAATGAGAATGTTGCTCTGTCACAAGGCACTGTGGTAACTCTTAATATGGCCAGAGGTAAATATGCCTTAGTTGCTAAAATGTTTATCTGTATTAGGAGAGTGCAGAAAGGGGACGAATATATTAAAAAAAAAAAAATAGGGCAATAGGGTCCAAGAAGCAGCATTCCCATGGATTAAGAGCACACCATTTCTGAAAATAGCTTTCTCTTTTTTATATAATTCTATGCAGAATGTTGCTTTAATGTAAAATTCAAAATAAAGTTGTATACATAATAATAAAAATACTATCTCTATATTTATATGTTTAAAAATATGTAAAAATAGTTAGGCTATATATATTCCTCTTCTCTTACATTTCTGAAACTAGAGAAGGCAAAGTAGAGAAGAAAAACATTACATTTCAAATAGGTTAGAATCTAAAAGAACATTGCCTGCATGGAAGACCAGGTTTCACTTTTTACATAGTGAGATCTTAAACAAGTAGTTTATGCACTTGGAGATGATATCCTTGTTTATAAAATATAATAATATTAGTTCTGACTACCTCATTGGAATATGAAAGCATAAACTATACAAGTTAGTCATATCTGGTAGAAACACGGCACTTTGCAAACATATAGAGGCCACTATTCTAAATGACATATGTAATTTTGTAGTTCACAGGGAATGAGTTTTCTATGTTTGTGATGACTTTTTAGACATTTTGCCATGAGGCAGGATGAGGTACATGTGCAGTATAATATTGACGGTCCTTGCTATTTAGTGTTTGAAAGGAACTGGCTTATTATTGAGGAAAAAAAATCCAGTTTTGTGTTTTCTTGGGTTTCAAGAGGATGTTTATGTGAAAAACACTTTGTCAATGTGAAGATAACTAGATTTAAAAGCTGGTATCATTCGTTCTTTGGTCTGTAAGATATAGTAAATTCAGAGTTCTTATTTGTATGTGCATTTGTATGTGCATATATATATATACACACACATGTGTCATGTATATGTGTGCACACACATGCACACATACATATATAATTTTAATTTCAATAAATTCTAATTTCAGACATTGATTAAAATCCTTGGACAAAAAGAAACTGGAATAGAAACGAGAAGGTCTCATTTGACTCCATGTGGTAGAAATAAGACAAAATGAACTTCCCGCTGCAAACTCCCTTTTCACAGAAAGCCAAGATTTCACCCGATCTTGTGTAAATTTCTTTCTTAATTGAGAAAGCATCCTTTCTCTTGAGGGGTTTTGAAACTCGAAAACAGTAGTTTGTTCTAACGTAAATTCACAGCATGAAACAGATTTTAAAATGTTTTTGGTTTATTTTCCAATTTATAACAAGTTTCTGACAGGAATTGTTAGAGCTCTTAAAATTAGTCTTTTAGTTATTTAGTATTTACAGAGTAATCAGTGAACAGCAAAATACCATCTATATTCTGGGCTTGTAATTATTTCTTGGATATTTTCAACCTACGCGTTCCATAGAACCTAAAATTCAATGTCTAGAGCTGAGAGATCTTTGACCTAGCAACTCATTATCCTCTATTTTAAGCTCAAGTCTATGACTACAGTTCTGTCACCAAGGAATGCAACTGAAGTCGTATTCTGTTGATTCCTTATCTATTTTAGTTATATACACTCTACATTTCCGTCACATGGAACCCTTACACTTTCTGGAATGTGAAATATTCTGATATGTGTCTGGGATGTTGGGCATGATGTTACTTCTGACTATAATGGCCACCTCACCTCAATCACTAAGATAATTTCTACTGGTTCTTTACCTCCATTAGGAAATCTTTCTCCATTCTTCTCATGGATGTTTCTCAGTGTAAGTCAAGGTGCCAAAGTGCGTAAGACAGTGAGCCAGGCTATACACATATCTCTGGGACGTGTGGAAATCTGCTACTAATCTTTGGCCAAGATAAGAACAAATTTTTTTGAAACTAAAATTCCTCCCACATATGTTATTGGTTCACAATCCGGAGACGACTCCTGTCTAACTAACAAAAGAAAACTAGAGAGCTGTGCCTGGAAGTTTCTCAAGTTCCACATGATTTTGTGTATATTCTTTCTTCTGCCATAACATTTTCTTTGCCTTTATTAAAGCCTTGCATGAGACACAAAGGGTCTTTTGTGTCCTTTCAACCAGCCAACTTTGTGTAATCCTTGTAGTTTGTCCTCTTCTATGAGACTGTGAAGCAGGCATTTTATACACTGGGCACCTGGTACCTAGTATGTGCTGAAGAAAAATAAAGTAAATATTCATGTCCTTTGTTGATTAGTTATTGTGAATCACAAACTGTCCTCTTAGAACTAGGTTAAAATACTGTTAATTTATATCCTAAAAAAATCAAATAAACTCACTATAGATACAATTATATATGTCATCTACTATAACATGATTCATGACGAAACAGAAAACAAAATAATTTAAATTTGTAATAGTCCATTAACTTTTTTTAAACTAAAACTATTTCCATTTTGTATTGGTAGCCACTGAAAGAGATACTTCACCTATTTAGTCCATTAATGTTCTGTTTCAATCATTTACTATAATGTTATGTATGTTTGCATTCTTTGCAAGTTTTATTACACTGGAAAACATATAGAAGTGCACTACTTATGAAATTTACTAAACAAATGGTAAAAATAATATTCATTTGTTAATTTATTACAAAAGTCCAAACTAAAGATGTGCAAGTATTGTTGATACAATGCTCATAGGTTCTGTGCTCTGTATCTCATTTCTGCTATAAACTTTTTCTCCATCTTATTTGTTTTTCAGAAAACAAAGGGCAGATAGCCCATTGATTATAACATCTAACTTACTCCTTTATAAACCTGCTATTCTCACACTTACACATCAACATATAAAACCATCTGTAGTAGTCTAAGTTCATTGCTTAAGCTATTTAGAATTTTTTTCCTCACTCCACACAATTGAGAAAGAATTACATTTTTTGACAGCTTTCTCCTAGCGGTGCTTGAGAATATTCACTCTCACTCATTTTTCCCCAAAAGTTCCTGAAGAATATTTTTAGTTTGAATATTTGGAAATAAAAAATAACTTTTTTGCTGGTACAACTTGCTACTTTGTTTTTACTCTGTCTTCTGGACAAATGTCTGTGTGAGCCAGCCTGGAGCAAGACCATTCTAAAGAGCAATAAAAACAGACATGTAACCAAGAAAGTTGTGTGGTCATCTTGGAAATATATGCAAACTCTAGGGGAGCTAGAGATCTAGTTTTAATTATTTAGGATTATGATTAGGGATCAACCAAGAGCTGATCAAGCCCCTTCATTACTTACTTTGCTACTCAGGGTACCATTTCTTATCTGAACCTACAGAGCCTGGGGTAGGGTGATTTATGCTCCTCTGAATCTAAATCTCCAAGGAATTCATTAGCCATTGCTGCCATGCCTATCATCATTAGTGGGTAATCCTGTCACTGATAAAATCTGTTTAAGAGACAGGGCAGGAAGACGGGGGATTGTGCAAGTCTATTCAATTTGGTTCTGTAATTTTGTAATGTTGAATCATGGAATGGTCATGTTATTAAAGTATGCAAAGAATCAGGGACTAATCTCCTAATGAATGTGCTGTATTCTAAAAAATTTCATCTGTAAGCTAGTTGTTTGAAATTGGAAGCTGTTTTTCCATAGTAACAATGAATAGTACATCAAATCTTTGTTAAACGAGATATACCTGAAAGAGAGAAAAGAAGAAAACTAGCATTTAGTGAGTACCAACCATGTAGGCACTGTACGGATGTTCCCTTATTTAATGGTTTCGAAAGCTCTATAAAGAGGGTATAATTTGTATTTTACAAATGTGAAAACAGAGTTAAATACTAGGCTTGCCAGTAAGCTGTAGAGTCTACTTTCAATTCATTTCTGAGATTCCAAATCCTATCTCTTTTGATTATAGCACTCAGCCTTCTCAGATCCAAACAGTTGCTTTTGGTGCACTAATATAGCATAACAGCTCTTAAGCACCACATACATTTCTTTGAATAAGCAAGTTTGTTGTTATATTTTGAAGAACATAGGACTCATATTCTACCCACTTCTCCTGGGAAGCTTTCACAGTACAGTGGAGGACTAGTTTCAAGGCATCAGAGATATCTGCTGAGACAAATTAGAATGGAGCTGGCAAGGTAGAGTAATGGGATTGGGGATACAGGAAGGCACAAAAGAGGGTGTATGTAGTTACAGTCTTGGCACTGGGTGTAGAACTGTGGTGCATGAAAAGTCTGGTCTGGCTTGAGTTCCCTCTTTGCATTTGTTTGAATGGACCCAGCAACTGACTAAGTTTCCACTGTTACCACTGAAAGTAAGGTTATTAGTCATAGTGCTAGGGGCAGAGATATAAAGATGAACAAGATCTGGTCCTATTTTCCAAGATCCTTTGGTCTAATGAAAGCATACTTAACTGACAAGTAAATGGACAATTGATAGCACAGAGTTAGAAGAACTCTATACTATAGAGGTCCAAGGATAGGACGCTTAAGCACAGGATACCACAAAGCCCCTTAAGTCAGAGATTTAGGTGAGGGAAAAGTGATATTAGGGAAGTCTTACAGAAGAAAAGAGGTAAGCGGAGCATTGAGATTTAGCAGGAAAATATAGTGGAATTTGTATATATTCAAGGCAAATACAAAGCCCTTGAGGAGAGCAAGAATGAGAAAGAAATTGTGGAAAAGAAGAAGGGAGCACACACTGGAAAAAAAGAATATCTTAGAGAGACTAGGTTTGAGAAGTAAAGAGGATGAATCAAAAGCCACATTAAGGAGTTAGAAATGATTGAGAAAAATGTGAAATCACTTAAAGATTTTTAGTTTGGAAGTAAAATGATTGGATTTTCATTAAAAAATGCTCACTCTTATCTTGGAACAGGGTAAGAAGTGGGAAAAAGATATATGCCTGATGTGTGGAGACTACTGCAAGGGTCTGTGTGTAAGAAAGATGGTGGCCTGCACCAGTCCATACCAAGTGCTGCATGCAAAATAAATACTGACAGAGAGAGTCAGCATTCACACATTTTTATAGCATTTTGACAAAGAAGGTATATCTTTTGAATGTATTACATAAGATTTTTGAAAAATATCAGTCTTGCAGGTGGGTAGTAATAGGCTATGTGAAGAAGTACACATATATATTCAAGAGATTTTCAGAAAAACAAAAAATCTTGATATTAAATTAGATGTGGATAGTGAGGGAAAGAAACACTGGCCAAAGCTGATACCTGTGGCAGAGTGTTTTTTATACTTGTATTTATAACTTCCTTTCTCCCTTCTTCCAGTAACTGGCTTGATTTTCTTTTAGGGACCTAGACTTTCTCCACAATCAATCCATACAGTCTGGGAGTGCATCGTGTTACATGAGCTGTCAATGAATTCATCCCTTGTCCACAGAGATTGGTTGGGAAGGGCACATGATCCATATCAAACCCACCAGGACCAGCCAGATTGTATTCAGGAAAGTGAGTTTGAGCTATTGGAGAAGTCAGTCTGAGAGTTGTAATAATGTATATCTGACACTGCCAGGGGCCAGCAGGCAGAGTCTGAGAACTGAAGCAACTCCATGGAAGCTGAAGAGCTAATCCTGATGACATCAAATAAGCTTTGAATCAAGCTAACTTGTAAGGTTTTCTTTTATGTCAATCAATGTATTCACTTTCTTGCATAAATCAGATGAAATTAGCCTGCTGACTAAGATGGAGAACACTGGAGGAGGATACAGTTATTGAAGAATGTCACAGCCTGATTTGAGACGCATCCTTATGTTATATTAAGGTCTTTTAGAAGTTGCATATCTGCTGGACAGATGTTTGAGTCTTGAGTTTAGAGATGACATATACAGGAAAGTCATTAAGAGATGGATGGTGATTTAAGTCATGGGTGTGAATAAGATTGCCCAGAAGAAATATAACAAAGAAGAAAAGTCCAAGGATAGAACCCAAAGCAATAGTGATACCTAGGAGAAAACTTTAGCAAAAGCAAAGTGAAAGCAAAAGCAACTGAAAAGTAGTCAAGAGAGAGGTAGGAAGAAAAAAAGGTGAATACAGTAAAATTCCTGTACAATAAAAAGGGAATTAATTTGCAGGTAAAAGAAAAAAATGGAGTCCACTATATATCAGGAAAAAAAATGAAATAGGACAATCAACATCAAAATATATCTACTCTGTAATTAAAATTTAAGGATAAAGAATAAAGTCACAGGCAACCTGGCAGAAAAAGTAAGACACCTTCGAGGGGGAAAATTGGGGTGGATTTAGATATATTTTCTACAGGAGAATGAAGGAAGACTGTGCAACAGTGACTAATGTTCTGAGGGAAAGAAAGATACAATCATAAGATAATAGACATTCGCAGAGTTTGAGAGTGATGATTTTGATGAGTGACTAAAATCAGCATATATTCAATATTAGAAAATTAAAATAGCAAAGAGGTGATCATTTTTGAACAAAAGACCTAGAAGAAATAAGAAATGCAAATGAAGAAGAAAGGATTGCTATGTGAGGTAAAATGTAGCAGGGAACACCAGGGATGTCTTTTGAGATAGATATTCACAACATTTTAGAGTCATTGGGTCATTTTTGGAAAACCGTACTTAAAGTTCCCAGGAATGGATAAGAAATGGTAAATGAAGCCTTGGTGATCTGAATCCATTTCAATATGTAATTAAGATTAAACTACTACAGGAATTATAATTTCAGAACCAAAATGTAAACGTTGCAAATCCTGGCAAGTAAAACTGAAATAAGCAACAAAACCAGGGAGCGGAGCACACTGGCAGGAGGAAATGTAGGCAGGCTATTCATCTCATCATTCGTATGTGCATACTTGTCAAAACCCGAAATGTGCTGTTAAGGAAAAACATAAGGATGCCAAACACTTAATGACTTTCATAATCATCTTCCTTAGAGTAACCTCTTAGGAACTAATATATATCCCTTTAAGCAAAGAAATACATATTTGAAATTTAGTAACTTCTTTGATTCATTTCATTTTCCTTTTTTCTCCTGTTAAATTCAAGTAAAGTTCAGTGTTTTTTATTTTAAAACAGCATGCATGTCATAATTTCCTTCTTCTAAAGTTAATCCTTCCTATCTATCCATTCATCCACAGTCTCAATTTCCTTAACTATTTACAGTTTAATGTTTAATGTTACAGTTTAGCTGTTAAATGGGGAGTATTAATAGTTCGATCCTGTTGGGCTTTTGTGAGGTTTAAATGACATGACAGATGTAAAATGGTTAGAAATTTATTGGTATAGAGTTGTTTATATAATGTTAAATACTAATTCCTACCTATATATCTAGTCTTGCACTTATGTTTGTGTAGACAGAGATACCAGGAATACTGTTAATCAAAAGTTAACACTGGGATATCTCTGCCTGATAGGATTTTGAGCACTGTGTTTAACTCTTTACTTTTGTGATTTTCTGTATTGAGTAAATTTTAATAATTAGCATATATCTTGTTTTTAAAATAATAAAGCTATTATTCTTAGAAAATTTAACACATGGAAGACCTAACAATGTAAACAATTGATTTTTCAGTGCTTTACCCTGTGTTCTCTACACTTTGAGATACATCTTTTCTCAGACTATGATTGCATAAACTACATCATATCTTTAACTTCTCAGAGACCTTTCTTTTTACTACTTTGCTATCACAACTGTGCAAGTTACAGAGAGAGGATGTGTCCCAATACTTTCTGATACAAAGATTGACACTGGAATCTACTTTCATTTTTTTGAATATGATTTTAAAAGTTCAGGAAATTAAAAAAAAAACAACAACAGCCGTTTCAGCAGAAAGAAAAAATAGATGATAAAAACTTTCCTGGAAACTGAAAAAACAGACTCACAACAGGAGACTGTTCTTAAATGTAAAAAAAGGCATAATGGCTCTAGAGATGAAGTTTCCCATAATTCATAATACTAGAAGAAAGGCAAACATAACTTTAGTTTGATTTAAGATAACTGTATTTATTTTATATATATATATATATATATATTTCCTAAGAGATGAAAGATTATTTTTCCTAAAATGTCTCTTAAAATGTAAGACCACCTGACGCCACGGCACTCTAGCCCGGGCAACAGAGTGAGACTCTGTCTCCAAAAATAAATAAAAAATGTAAGACCACTGTGAGTAGGAATCTTAGTTTGTCTTCTAAAGAGATTTCATGTCTCTGCAGTGGTTGAGATGGTCACGTGCCTTATCTCACACCACCTGAAGCAAATGATGGAACCCCGGTGGCAATTTGCCTCCACCTAACATCTTTCCAATCAATGTTTAAAATGCAACCCTATAACCATGGATGAGGCCGATTTCTATGCTCAAATCTAAATATTTCCTAAAACCTGGTGTTTCCTGCTACATTTTGCCTCACATAACAATCCTTTCTTCTTCATTTGCATTTCTTGTTTCTCCTAGGTCCTTTGTTCAAAAAATGCTCATCTCTTTGCCAATTTTCTAATATTGAATATATGCTGATTTTAGTCACTCATCAAAACCATCACTGAAATGATCTTTATAAAATCATTAAATTTTTTTACCTTTTCAAACATTTTATTGTCCAAAACTACATCATTTCCTACTTTTCCTTTCTGCTCAGATCCCTAAGTCTCACATTCCAATCTTCAGAATGCTATTGCTTGACCCTTTTGAGACTGAATGAGACCTTTCCTTTTTCACAAACATTCTTTGGCTATTAACAAGCTTGTTTTCTTATTTCACCTTGGGCCAGGCACATCTATGTAGAAATGTGAAATAAATGATAAATATATTCAACACCCAGATAACCCCCCATTTATAACTATGAATAGATGTCCTCAAGTCGCAGAACCATTTAAAGATATAGATAACATCAAAGGATTTTTATTCAGGAATTATGTTAATAAAAATATCATTAAGCATACCAGAATGAGAAAAATAAAATACTTTACGGAAGAGTAAACATTGTGGTCTCTGTGTTATAAAGGAAAATATGTAGAATTTATTTAGTCTGCTTAGCTCACTCATATCTCTGCCAAACCCTTGCCTGGTTTTAAATGATGTCCATAGCATCCATTAACAGATAGGGCTTCACAGATGAAGCAATTTTACATATAACATGTGCAAACAGCAGATACAAACACATATTCTACTTTGCCTATGGATCATTTGTTTTCTGGTTAAGCAGGTTAATCTCCAAAATTTGAAATAGTATATCAATGGAAAGAGAAAAGGATATTGAATAGAAAACCTGATTTCTACACCTAATTTTGCTATTATCTTTCTGTATAAGCTTTAGCAAATCACTACCTCTCAGAGCCTCAATTTATATTATCAAGAAAATGATGGACTAATGAATCCAGAAGTCCATTTTAACACTAAAAGTTTTTAAATCCATAACACACATAATGTCTTTTATAAAAAATAAAAACACTATAGTCCATAGTGAAATTTTATAAGGAATAATTAACATGAAGATTTTAGTTTGTATTCATTAATTTCTAGCAGCTATATAATACTTTTTTAGAGCATTATCATATGTGGAATAATAGTTTATAATGATAACCTTCAAAATTAACTGGAGGCTTATCTCAAGAATTAAGTCATGCAATGTTAGGTGTTTACTGTCATCTGTCTTTTTCCACTTATTATTATATTTTACATCTCATTTTCCATTTATTGTTGTATTTTACTACAAAGTCACAATTCAACAAATTTCTAGTTATTGCTGTGCTCTTGTTTCCACATTTTTAGCATGAAAACACCTTAGAGTTTCCCACTATAAAGAAGGCAAAGGAAAAATAACATTTTGTAGATTTATAATTTCCTTTTAAATATGTGATCGTGTTGCTTCGGCACATAAAGGAAATGTTCTTTCTGCATCTTTACAGATGCAGAATTATTATCAGTACCCATGATAGTACATATTATTTTTTATTAGAAGAAATGACATTGAAGGTTCAATTTTTATGTCATTCTTCAATTTTTTAAAATTTTATTTAGACATATTCACCTTACACATTCTTCAATTTTACAATGTTTGAAATAAATATAAATTGTATGTATTAACATTATTAAAGACAAGTTCTAAAATCTAAGAAAACTTTTTTAAAAAGTTATTTTTTTTTTGGAATAGAGTGGTTCACTGGGGCTAGAGTGTCATGGCGTCAGCCTGGCTCACAGGAACCTCAAACTCCTGGGCTCAAGCGATCCTCCAGCCTCAGCCTCCTGAGTGGCTGGGACTACAGGTGCGTGCCACCACACCCAGCTAACTTTTTCTATTTTTAGTACAAACAGCGTCTCGCTCTTGCTAAGGCTGGTCTCGAACTTCTGACCTCAAGCAATCCTCCCTCCTTGGCCTCCCAGAGTGCTAGGATTACAGGTGTGAGCCACTGCACCCAGCCTAGAAGGTTCTATATAACATTGATTTTTAAGTGGTTCCTCAGCTTTGAGATTAATTAAAAATTTTGCAATAAATGATACGGATTATATGAAAAACAGTTTAGCTCTTCATGTTTTTTTACATTTCCCCTGTATCTACAACCAACAAAATTGGCAAATGCTTACGTTTGCTACTATTATAAAGCTGCTCTAAAGAATCTTATGAATTTGGAATTCAAAACCATTTTGGATGTTTCCGAATGCTGAAGGATATTCTCAACCATTACAGAGATGTATCTTTTGCCCAACTTTCAATGATCCCACAAGGTTGAATTTGAATATGTTTTCTTTCTTGATTTCCTTTTTTTTTTTACACGGTAGAAGATGTCATTTATTTCTAAGACCTTAATTTTCTTCAATTAAGTCATACACCAATATTAACATTTCTTTGAAGGGTAGTTTATCACATGTTCACCAGAAACAATTTAAGGAACATTAGTTAAATGATTTAGTTACATTAAGATCTTTCTTTACTATGACTCATTAGGCCAAAAAATGTTCTAACTTTCTCTCTTCATTAATTTCTTAGTTGTAAAATTCCTCAACATGGGCTCAAAAGGTTTACATGGACTTCCTTATATTTCCATATTTGATTTTAAGATCAGGACTATCTTTGCATTAACATTTTGCTCCAAAATGCAGTCACCGCAAAGTAACTCCTATCAACTGAAGGTAACAGAAAGGTATAATCACAGTGGCATTTTTCTTTAATGGCAAAAGTATTCTCTTGTATATAAATCCACCAGATTGCCAGTATTAAGTCCTGTCATCCTTGTAGAAAAAAAACATTCTTTCCCCATTAAAACTTTCAGGGTGGTGACAGCAAGACCTCAGCTGATGTCACTGTTTTTGGTGTAAAAACAAAAGATAAAATACCTAGTATGCATTCTAAGTGGTTTGTTTTCTGTCTTTCAAATAATAATGCAAACACTATTCTTAAGAGATAGTAATGACTCGCGCTAACTTCAGAGTTGACAGAACACTTTCTATAACAAAGACATTAATAATAATAAGTGTTTGATATATCAGACACTGATCTAAGTTTTTTTTAGTATATTAACTCATTTAAATCTTACAATAATCCAATGAGATAGGTGAAATTACTCATCTCATTTTACAAGTGAGGAAACTCAAGGACAGAAAAGTTACCTAATCTGAATATTAGTTGGGAGAGCAGAAATTTGAATCCAGATAGTTTGATTAAAAAGTGGCTACTCTGGTCACTGTAATAGGATGCAGCAACTATGTGCCTATCAGATTCTGGTAGCGTCAGTGCCCTTGTTGGTACAGAGCTTGCTCTTGTGTGGTGCATCTGAGCATATCACATATCTCGGTTATAACTTCTCTATTATAATTATTATTGAACTGGTTTAGTTAAAAGTTTCTAATGTAAGTGGCCAAGATGTGATTTTCAACCAACTACTAAGGGTCAGAATCCTCGAGTTCTAACAGCTTGCTGTCATATGTGATATTGTATCTTTTTAGGGGGAGGTGTTTTTGTTCTTTGTTTGCTTTCTGAAGTCAAACAAGAATTTATAGGCTATAAATGTTGAGGAATTTAAGTTGTAAAGATTGAGATGGCCTGGCTAAAAGCCACACAATTAATTCACTGAGCAAACAAGACTTCTCTCTTATAAAACATACCTAGTGGCAAACAAAGTAGGTTTCATATATGAAACTCTGATACCTCTAGAATGCACTGAAATGCAAGGTAATCTTTCTTCTTAAACCTCTCTTTGACATTCATATTTTATTTTTCTGGTCATCACCTATGTAGTTTTCTTCCAAAATTCTTTGTATCATGTGCTTGTTTTCTCTCCACAGAGACATCACAGGTTTTTAAGGTCAAGGTCCATGTTCTTATTTGTTTTGGATTCACTCACTTTTGGAGCTTGGAACACAGTAAACAAATAATCAAAGAATGCTGACTCTCTTTACTGCTGCATGGTGCAAAGGTAGTAATCTCGTTAGGACTGCATTCTTACACACTCTTATGCATTATTTTGTATATTTTAAAGCTAGGTCTTCCATAAAAGAATAAAGACATCAGCCTTTTGGGGGATGGTTATTCATTTTAGAATAAAACATTTAACAAATAGGTGTTTTTATGAAACATTTGTCACAATTCTTCATCTAGGAAATGACTCTCTCACAACAGAATAATAACTTGATTAAAATAAATGTTTGCCACTATTTCATCTTTATAGAAAAGACAGTTCAGCATTCTCATCAAAAGTTGAAGGGAATGGAAAATACTACAGCCTTCCTCAAGGGTGATGAAACAATCTTTTTGGAATTTCTGCTTTAAAGTTCTCACGGTAGCAGCAACAGGAAAACTAATACACAGTCTATCTGTTGATCCTGTCAGATTTCTTTTTCAAAATATATCCATATTCTCAGTACTTTTCTCCTCCAGCTCCTACTCTGTTTCAAGTGACAGTCACCTGCCTTGTCCTTGCTAATCATCTTTAGATACATGCCTCCCTGTCCCAGGACCTTGATTTCATGACCCAATTTTTTCGTAGGTCATAACTTCCAGTATGAAAACATCACGACAGGTTACACAGGATAACATGAAGGATTCCCAATGAACTTGTATCAATGCCGTCACTGCAGATTAAAAAATCCTAAAATTAATGAACCCTATGTAGAATAACACTTATTTAAAACCATATTTTGTTTTACATCTACATATGATCTGAAAATTGCACTATGAGTATCAAATGTGAATTTTCAAAATCAATGTTCTATAAGAGGAAAGAATGTAGAACTAAAATGAGTTCTAAAATGAAACTAAAGGAATTATAATATTAAAGCAGAATATTGTTACTTTAAAACTGAAAACACCTCACCATAAATGTGATTACATATTTCCCCAGGGAGAATTATAATTCTTAAATAGTTCTGTTAAATTTACCAGCTTAATTTGTAAACAAGGATGCCAAAAGGGAGAGAAACGATGGGACTCTTTTAATGTATGATCATTCTTCCTTTCAGTCGGGATGAAAATAGATACATACAAACCATTCCTATGTTAACTCAATTCTTCCTCTGTGATACTTACCATGTCCTTATTTTCCACTCCATATTTATCTACTACCCTATGGTAAACCTAAAACCCTTTACTTGGACATTCAAATAACTTCCTAAGAGGTTTAATGTCAATCCTATATCTTCTGGTCCAAATCAATTTTTACATTACTACAGATTTATCTTCCTAAAATCCTGTTTGATTAGTTCACAAGCCAAACTGCTTATTCTGCCATTTAGTCTTCCCAAAGTGCCTTTTCCACCTTGTCCATCATTAGTGATTATGATGATCAGTTTTATGTGTTAACCTGGCTAAGTTTTAGTACCCAGTTAGTCAATGAAATTCTTATTTAGGTGTTGCTGTGAAGTAATTTTGCAGACATCTGTTATCAGTTGCAACTGATAACATCTGTTATCAGTTTATGTATAGGAGATTATCCTGGAAAACCTGGATTGATAGGCCTGAGCCAATCAATTAAATGCCTTAAGAGCAGAATTGAGACAGAACAGGTGTTTGCCAGAAGAAGAAGAAATTCCACGTGCGGACTGCAGGGTCAGCTCCTGCCCAAGAGGTTCTGCCTTGTCCTTCCTGATGGTCTGCCATATGAATTTCTGACGTGCCTAGCCAGCCCCCCATAATCATACAACCCAATACCATGCAATAGATCAGTGAAGGTGTATGTATGGGTGTGTGTGTATATCCTACTAGTTCTGTTTCTCAGATGCATTTCTGATTGAAAAAGGACTTTACCATCACTAGTACTTTAAGTTCCAGCCCAGCACGTGCCGTGTTCAGTTGTGTTTTATACCTTACTGACTGTGCTCGTCCTCCTGCAGACCTCTCAGCTTGAAATGGTCACTCCGCCCTTGTTTTGACCCTGGGAAATCCTACCTCATCTCTACTTTCATAAAACAGGAGTGACTCTCGAATCTCTGCATCTTTCTGTGTCATTTGAATGGCACAGAACATGATGTGCCTTTTATTTAGTTACTTTTGTATGGCAACTATTTTTTATTTTCTTTATGACAATAAAATATCTAAGAATATAAGCCATGTGCCAGATAGTTCTGAAGCACCACCAACATTCAGTGACCCTTCAGCAATATAACAGCCGTTTAATGAATAAATGAATAATGATGAACTATTACATACATGAAAAGAAGCAAATGTGTGAAGTCAGATCTCAGTTTTTTTAGTCTGGCTCAGTCTTACTAGTTTTGCGACAACAGGAAAATTACTTAGTCTTTCTGCATTGTTTTCTCACATGTAAAGTGGTGATCTCACGATACTGTACTGGGTCATGGCAAACGCTAAATGGCATAACGTTAAGTGCACCAGCATAGTACTTGCATATGTTGGGGCTCAATGAAATATAACTATTTTATAATTATATGAGAAATGTTATTGTGCATTAGTCATCAAACATATACACTGAACACCTACTATGAGACAGGCACTTTGGTAAGTGCTATGAAAAATAAAAAATAAATTAATGATTGCTGACATTTATCGAGTATTTTATTTTAGACACTGCTTTAACACTTTAACTCCTTTATGTGTACAATTATTGTGAGAAATGACTATTATTATTATCCCCATTTACAGGTGAATAATCACAGACATAGAAAAGGTAAGCAATTTGCCCAAAGATTCACAGCTAATAAGTGTTGGAGTCAAGATATAAACTGAGCCTATCTAGTTCTAGAGTCTGTATTTTTTCCTGTTGTACCTAGCTACTTCCTGTGGGCAGATTTGGTTTTCAAGTAGCATATACTGTAAACAAGAGATACAAAGCATCTTCAAAAATAACTATTAAAAAATCAACCTAAAAGTGCCATAAACAAGGAAAGTCAGAAAAAAAATGTTTTTCAAATTGTTTTAATGATATTTGGTATGCATACAACATACATTACCACTCATGAGGCCATATTAGAACAGATAAAACCAACCTGCCCTTCCACATTTTACAGACCCCAGTCTGGGAAGATGTTCTACTTCGTGCAGGATTTCTTATAGTTGTTATGCACCTGTGAATTAGCATAGGCAACTTTTCCATGTAGACAAGCAGATTAATCCGCAAGGTTAAAGGTAGTCCTAATTATAATGCAATTTTTCAATCCTTTATAAACCAGTTTTCAAAATGAGGCATTCCAATCACATAAAAATAAATGATCTTGGTGATTTCAATGAAAGGACATAATTCTACCATGATTGATAATATTATCAAAAACTGAGCAAGCACCTAAAAATAATAGCTTTCTAGATTAAATTTTTGTCTATGTCAATTTCATATAGTTTATCAAAAGTTAATATGAAGAATATCTGTGGAAATGATGGATAATAAACTTTTTTTATCATTCAGTTAACTAAACTCTTCATACTAAATCATCTTCATATCAATCATTTTCAATCAATCTTCATATTAACTTTATAGGGAAATTCATAAGCACTACAGTGATATCAAGTATATTAGAAGGTTTCAAGTATATTTTACATAGAACATATTTTGGAGCATCTTCTTTGCTGTGAAGTCAGCAAGAAAAATATAGTTGCTGCACTCTATAAATCTCACTGCTGAGCAACAGTTCTGGAAGAACTTTTTCTAAATGGCCTTTTAAATGGTTTTCTCCTGCCGATTCAGCACTCCAGACCTGCACTCTAGTGGTTCCCTATTAAACACCATTAACTTTGTTTTTCAATAAATGTTTTTTATTTTTCCTGAAATAATTCCTATACCTAATCTCATTATATCCCAGAATATAGTTTACTAATCCATAAACCCTTAAGCTCTCTTATAAAAATATAATTTTCTATTTTCCCCTATGCTGTCTCGAAAGTTCAGTGGCTGACCAATTCCCATTTCCGTCTCTTTTTTTTTTTTTGATACTGAGTCTCTGTTGCCCAGAATAGAGTGCCATGGCATCAACCTAGCTCATAGCAACCTCAAACTCCTGGGCTCAAGCAATCCTACTGCCTCAGCCTCCCGAGTAGCTGGGACTACAGGCATACGCCACCATGCCCGGCTAATTTTTTCTATATATTTTTAGTTGTCCAATTAATTTCTTTCTAATTTTAGTAGAGATGGGGTCTCACTCTTGCTCAGGTTGGTCTCGAACTCCTGAGCTCAAACAATCCGCCCGCCTCGGCCTCCCAGAGTGCTAGGATTACAGGTGTGAGCCACCGCACCCCGCCAAAACAGTTTTATTCTCACCGCAGGGCGGGGTTGCCAGAGTGAGCAAATACAAATGTAGGATGCCCAGTTATAGTTGAGGTTCAGCTAAGCAATGAATAATTTTTAGCGTATTTGGGACATATTTATACTAACAATTCATTTGCTGTTTGTGTGAAATTCT